>AYEL01083929.1:0-24213 GCA_000484575.1 Olivierus martensii
TTAAACATTTTAGAAGGTAAAATTTCACCATTTTAATAACATTATATAACATTTTTTACTGGATCATTTTTGAAATTATTATATATTATAAAATATAATTTAAAATATAATTGTTATTAATAAAAAATATTTTTATTTTTTCATTCAATTTATTCCAAAACACAATAATCTGTAGGATAATTCCCTATCAATCTAAAAACATAGCAAACTTACTGCAGATCAGTACCATTTTTGCAGTGAGTTACCATATTTTCAGAAGCATAACATTAGTATAGACAGTCCCAGACTTAGATAAATAGATTGTTTTGCAAAACCTTATGTAATTTAAAACATATATTTGTCAGATCATATATTATACAGTACTAGTTGATCACAAAGACAAAATATTAAAAATATATTATATTAAAAGAAAAAGCACCTAAATCTCCTGGTAAAGCAGTTACTTACCATCTTGAAGGATCTGGATTTAATTCAAAGTTCCACATTGCCAGTTTTTAAAGAGAGTCTGGTTTCAGGTTCAGTTATTAACTAAAATTAGCCTTTACATAAATATGGATCTACATATGCAGAGCTACATAATTTAGGGACTACCTGTATTCTATAGCTTTAGAATTTATAAGCATTGTGCCAACTAAGCACTATACAGCAATAGACAAATTGAATGATGTATGGAGATACAAAATGAAGAAAGTATATCTATACTTAAATCTTGTTTCTTGAGGGAAGTTAGAGTTTAATTTAATTTAACTTTAACTTTTGGAAAGGTTAAAGTTAACTTTAACCTTTCCAAAAGTTATTGTGGTGTTTCCACCTGTTTCTTCAATTGGTTTGACTTATCTAGGGCTATTTGTTTGTTTCCACAGTGTTTCCTATTGTTTCCATGAACTGTTTGATTTACCTTGCATTTGTACTTTCATTTATTTGTGTTTCTAAAAAAAATAAAAATAAAAAAATAATATTAAAAAATTATTAGTTTTAGGTATTGACATAGTTATAAGTCTTTTACTAACTTAAAATATGTTTCCTCTTAATATACTTTTTAGATATACTATTAACATAGTTCTAGGTTTCTAATAACATAGTACTTAATTACTACTAACATATTTCTAAACTTCTACCGAATATAGAATAGGTTATTAGTACTCCTCTATACAGGGTTACTCTCATACGTCATCACATAGGTTAAGCTGGAATGGTTCTTTGCTTTTTCTACATTTCGTATTTAATTTTGGCCCAGAACGGCTCCCTTAGTACTCTATTTGAGTGGAATTTAATTTTGGCCCAGTACGGCTCCCTTAGTACTCTATTTGAGTGGAAGGCGGCAATCAAAATTTAGCCACCAAGCTTACCATACAAAAGAAAAGAGGCAAGTTAGAAATTTTATGCTAGTCCATGAAAAACTAAAAAACTGTCAGGATTTTGAATGGCATTGGCAATTATAATACCGTCCTTTATAATAAACATGGAATATAATTGAAAAGCACCAAAAAGCAAGGTTATTGCTTTTTGGTGCTTTTCAATTATATTTCATGTTTTTCTTTTATATCTCAAAATGAAACTTATTTGTAAAATAATATTTAGAATATAAAATTTCATAGATATATAAAACATAAATTAACACATTTCAGGCAGCCATTCTGAAAAACAAAGTGTGAGATCCAGAATTGAAACTGGATCTTCCAAAATGATACAAGAATGCTTTTAAATGTGGACATCTATCCAAATTTTTATGTCTAGTGCTATTATGCATTTAATGAATAATAGTGTAAGTATATTTTTAGGCTTTTATAAGCATTAGCAATTAAAAACAGGTTGTGATTTGCTTTACAGTTGTGCTCTGGAACATAACTGCTGGAATAACAGATATACCTCTATATTGATTTTTATAATATAATTATTTTTTTACAATTTTATGTTTTAATTCATCCAGAAACTCATTCTAGAGGAGCTATCTTTTAGTATTATATAATTTATGGCAAATTTCTGACTTAAACTGTTTGGGTTTATAGTGTAATTTTCATATGTGTATCTTGTTAAAAGTTCATGAATTGCCTGAAATTTAATTCAAACAATCAGACTTGAATAATTGAGACATGAATAATACACTGTGTCATAAAATTAAAACACCATCTACCATTATTAAAACAATTTTAATATAAATTCAAAACTTACTTTCAATAAAAATTTTATCATTCAGATTTCTTCTTTTATTATGAGTAATTTTAGGGATTTTATTCATTTTCTGAAAAATTAAAAATAATTATTTTCAAAAGTTCTTTATAAATAAAATTATTAAATTTAAAGCATTTTATCAAAAAATAATTTCACAAATATACAGGGTAGGGAAGAAATATGGAAACAGGTATGAATTTCAAGACTTTTTCTAAAATAACAGAAAGTTATATCATGTCATCCATAATATATTAGTCCAATGGCTTAGATAACCTAGAAAGGAAATCAAATATATATTAGGCATAGAAACAAAATTGTATCTTTCTTTTATTATATAAAGCAAAACCCATTTAAACAAGTTTCCTTACTTCTGTTCTATCCTATATGTAACAAATTTAGTATCTTCCAGAAAATTCAAAACACAATTTATAGAATTTTCACAATTTCAATGCAGTGAATGAGTAACAAATAATACCTAATTTCTGTATGTATTATAATACTGTGTGTTTATAAAAAAAGAAAAAATAAAAATATAAGAAGAAAATATAACAAACTGTTTAGATCAATATAAAATGGATATTTACAGAATAAACTGCATTTATAAGTTCAGTATATTTTATATCGTATATACTATACCAATATAATAATATAATTAAAAGGGAGTATGTGATCAATAGATTGAAATAGAAAATATGATCAAGATTTACTTAGAGATCAGAGGTATTTTAAAAGGTTATAATGAAAATATATTTAATCCTTCATATTTTTATTTGGATTTGGGTATTGTTAGAGTATTCAATAACTGGAAAATTTAAAAAAGCCTATAAATCTCTCAAAATAGAATAAAACTTTTAGAAAGTGTGTAAAAATATTTCAGACTGGAACAACCATCACTCATGATACAAAATGTTCAGAAACAGAAATTAAGTTCTATATTACAATATTAAAAATGAAATTTTAAATTTAATAAGATATTATATATTATTAATTATATATTCAGAAATAATTTCAGTGGATGGTTAAACAATCACAAAAGCAAACATATAAATTTTCATCTAATATAGGCAATGAATACTTTGGCGAATAAAGAAATTTAAAAAGAAAATAATTAAATAGTAAAAGAGAGAGACAGAATCTTTATAAACACAAAAAATTTTAGAATCGTCGTTTTCTTCCTGGGAAATTTCTGCGCCGCCTACTAACATAGAACTAGCTACTATTGGTTGAATAGGTATTTTCTGAACCAATAAAGCAAATCATCATAAAATATAGCTGTAACTGTGTAAAGGGGATGGATTTATACTTCTCAATAAATTTCTCAGAAAAAATCGCAAAAATTGATTACGGTCGGCACTGAACAGGTTAATGTCTACCTATATTATAAAATAACCAAAGTATTCCATAAAAATTTCAGGATTTATGAACTGTTCCGTTAGAGAAAAAGTTTGGAAAACGGCTTTAGAAAGATGGTATAGTTGAATAAAATTTTCATCTGTTAATTCAAATGTATTATTTCTTAATTTTAAAATGTATTTGAGCTTTCCCTATGCCTAATTTGTCTTTCTCCTTCCTTCAGGAGAGATATGGGTATCTAATAAAAGCAATAAATTCAATGGAAGATTAAGCAATCACAAAAGACAAGCATATAAACTTTCACCTAATATAGGAAATGAATACTCTGTCAAATAAAGAAAATTTCAGAATTTTTTTGACAAAAAATAAGCGAGTTATGAATTTTTTTATATTTATGAATAGTAATTAGGCTTAATTATAAAAAACAGCTGGCCTGTTGCTTGCACGTGGAAATTGATAATGGTCGGCACTGAACGGATTAATAGACAAGGAAAGCCAATTTAATGACTCTCTGCTGCTAACGGTACCAAAATATGTAAATATACTCAAAAATTATTCTCTTTACATTTACAACTGATATTTATTTAAGTGGCCCTTCTTAGAAAGAAATGTTTCAACTCCAATTAGTGGTGTTGATTTTTTGTATCATTTCCATCTATTGCCAGATTTATATCATAAATGTTTGGTAGACAATGAAACTCATCTCAATTCTCATTGTTCAATGTGAAAAACCGACATACATTCCATCAAATTAGTCACAGGTGATACCATATACCACAAATTACTACAGGAGTTCCTAGACATAACAAAACCTCCACAACCTAACCAAGAAATAAATTATGACATGGTGCATTATATTGATACCATTGGACCACCAATTTCAGCAAATCCCCAATGCCTAGCTCCAGATTGTCTAGCTCAAGAATGTCATCCAAAACACTTTGTGTTCAAAAAATTTGTTTGTAAATCAAGTTGTTTGTGATCTGAGGCATTCATAAACTGAGGTTTGGCTATATATATATATATATATATGTGTGTGTGTGTGTGTGTGTGTGTCTGAAATAATGAGTCGCTATGCTAAAATTTAAGAATCGAGATGTGTATATTACTGCTCTGTAATGGTATAAAACATGAGATCAATTGTCGACGGTTGATATCTACTCTTACAAGTGGACGGTATAGTCAACTGATGTTCGTGCTATCAACAAATAGACAAGTACACCATTCATCACATGACTGTCAATTCTTATCGATGGCGAGAGCTTGTCGATTAGTTCAGCATAGACCCCAGAGACTAAGAGTAAGAGTAACATTTATAACAGTATTTTTGCTGCTCAGCGAGAATCCGCAAATAAGCACAAAAATGCCGCGAAAATCAAATTTGTGATTACGAATAAATTTTTGCAAATACGGAATCCATCAGTACTGAGAATCAACTGTATTTTATTAAAAAATGACAATATTTTAATAAATTTATGTTACTTTTCAACTAATTATATGATGTGACTTAATTAATGAAAATTTGCATATCGCTTTGTTTTTGTTGATAATTTAAAAAAATATGATCCAATTTCTTCATTCATTGCTTATTTTATTCATAAGGCTTGCCACTATCAAAAAATAACCAATATTTTGTTGGATGGCTAAGATTTTATACAAAAAAATCGTTTTTTTTTTTTTTTCAATCTTATATAATGAATGAAAAGTTGTGAAAGAAATAAAATTCAGAAAAATTTTTTACGTTGTTAGAATGAGAATAAAAAATTTCGATGAAAATTAAACAAGATTTCACAATATTAATTTTTTGTATATTAATTAAGTTTATTTTAAAAAATCTTGTGGATGTCAACAGGTTAAAAATAATTAAAATGTTTCTTATTGACAGTTGTATATTTGTGATATGAATTGCAATAAATATGTTAGGCTGAAAAAGCTAGAAAATATGATTTAAAAAATGAAATATGATTGAAAAATAAGAACTAATTTTATAATATAAATTATAATCTTACATACAAATTTTATTTTTTGAAATGGTTTAGAATTATCAGTTTATCATTCAAATAATTAAATTGAATTTATAATTTTAGATTTAAGTCATATAATTTAAACATAAATTTATTTATTATAATTTCAGTTATTTCGAAAAGATCTTATCAGTGCAATGAAATTGCCTGATACAGAACAATTAAATCCTGAAGATTATTGGATAATTGCAGATTCTTGGAAACAGGAATGGGAAAAGGGTGTACAAGTGCCAGTTAATCCTGATGCTTTAGCTGAACCAAGTGTGAGGTTAGTAATTCATCTTGAATAAAACAAATTATTTTATATATTATATTCATTAAGTAAATTAACATGATATTTTATATATTATATATTCATATTATAAACTAACAAGGGGAGGACACAGCTGACCCCCCACCGATTTTGATCCGCTTAAATAGCTTACAATATAATACAATAACAGGCAAATAGGTATGAAATTTAATTTGAATTATTTCTCAATAGTGTGATAAAGAGCTAGAGTGCCAAGATGGAATTTCAACAGATGATAGATCTTAGCCACATGAGACCCTCGAAAAGTCAGTATGCTTTACCACTCCAAATGATTAAAAAGAAAAATCCTATAGATTGGAGATTATTGTGCCTTGAATGCAAAGAATGTTTCATTAGACAGCGTAAAGCCAGCATTTCTCCTTACAGATGCACCTTCCATTGAATAATCTAAAATCCAAGTGCATCCTGTATTGTCGCCAAATGATTCTGTGTCAAAGCCTAAAAGTGTTTCTGTGTCAAATAACTAAATTTGATCAATGAGTAAAATTCTGAAAGACGTTAATCGCAGAAATGGACTAAGCATATCTTAAGACAATCACCATTAGTGCATTCATTAAAATAATTCACCAAATGATTCTGTGTCAAAGCCTAAAAGTGTTTCTGTGTCAAATAGCTAAATCTGATCAATGAGTAAAATTCTGAAAGACGTTAATCACAGAAATGGACTAAGCATATCTTAAGACAATCACCATTAGTGCATTCATTAAAATAATTCTGAATGATATAATTATATACAGTATATAATTATATATACTGTATTTACATAAAAATTTATATGAATATATATATATATATATATATGTATATATATTCGTATAAATTTTTATGTAAATACATTGCCTTGTATATATGTAATATATTATTTTTTAATTGTATCATTTGTTCCCTCATCGAGGGGATACTGCTGTAGCAAGATTATTTGTATAACCAAAAACAACTGTTAGATGGCGTGGTTTTGGAGTTATATATTGTAGTGGCACGATTTAACAACTCTCTCTCTGCCAGGAAAGATTACCTTAGCCATGTTTCTTAGTCGTGTAATTCAATAAACCGTTAATATACATTCATCGAATGGAATCAGATTCATATTTTATTAACACATCAAACACCACACGTATATATCTTTTCTTTCTTTATGTTTTATGTTATTAATATTTTTAATAAAAATTAAATATCTTATGTGGAATTAAAGAAAATTATTTGTTTTTGATTGGTTTTGGAACATAACTCCTTTTTTGTATTGGCTCCAGGTCTCATATAACACAGTTTCCCACAACAAGGCATTTTTTAAGAACCTATCTACCATGTTATATGAGGGTTACCTGTATAATTAATCATACTTTCAAGTGTACATACTTAAGACAGAATACAATATTTATACTGTTCATTATTTTGATATGCAAAATACCTTTAAAGTCATCTTTATAATTTAGTATACAGAACAATACAGCAATTTCACAAAGCATTATTGAAACCATCTTTTATGATCCAAATATAATAATAATAATAATAATAATAATAATAACCCCCTCTTGAATCCTGCTAAGCTGCCTCAAAGTGGCGGAGGGATGTATGTGGGCGTAATAAATGATGCAAGTCAGAAATTTTATTTCTTGTAGGGTCACCCTAGGCTAGAAATATATTCCACTATGCTCAATTAAATGCTAGCAGGTGTCCCCACTTGGTGGTGTTTTTCTAGTATGCAATGATACAAAGCAGAAAACGAAAGTACATCAGTTCGGACGTTGCCCGGTTAACAAGGTCTGCGTCTGTGAGTTAGGCAGAAGCTCACATTCAGAAAGTTTACTATAGTTTCCGTTGGCCACTGGTGGTGAAAGCAGCACTAACCCAAGCCTGGCTACTGCAATACACATACTCACAGTAGGAAACGGGTCATCACATCAGATCCCAACCAGCCAAAGTATTTCCAGGAAAACTCAGCCAGAGACCATCAAGGCTGGAAAACCATGCCAACGCATGAAATGGACAACTGACATGAATGAATTTATCATGCGTACATACTACACAATTACAAAATTAGAAACCGACATTACAGGGTACAGAAAGGAACTCTTATGACAAATTCAGAAGCAGATACCCAAACATCACAGTTACAGAACAATGCATAGCAGATCAAAAAAGAACCATCATCCACAGAAACCTCATATCACACAGTACATTAGAAAGCATTAAAACTCAGGTAGCACAACAACTATCACAACATGAAACCGATTCACACACACAAATAGATCATGAAGTGGAACAGACACCAGATATAACATCCATTGACGACAACACACTGCCCATCAACAACACTGACGTAGACCTAATACATAAACTCACTGACACACTCCAGGAAACATTAACCAAATTCACAGGTACAGATCCCATGCAATGTCCATGCATCCCTAAACTTCACAACTCATAACAGTTGAACAATACACTACATTGTATGAACACACACGTTCTACCAAAACTTATTAATTCAGAAACAACACTCATAGAAATACACACACTTATTTATTCTGCTGCTGTCACTGTCACTACACACCTAGGTCTTAAAACACTTCCAAACAAGATGGGCACAAACACAAAACACCACTTAAAACCTGCCTGGCAAAGACGACTCGAAAAACAAATAAACGATATCAGAACAGAACTAGGTAGACTCACCCAATTCACAAAAACAACACATCTGCAAAACTCACGAAATCTATTATAAAGATTTTCAGAAAACTAAAAACACATACATGCCATGAAAACCACAACACACACATTAAAGAATACATAGACACAATAAAAACAGAAACTTACAGCAAAATCACAACGCCTGAAACGATACAAAACTAAACAAAACTGTAGCAAAATCACAACGCCTCAAACGATACAAAACCAGCTTAGCACATAAACTAGATAATGCTATTCATAAACATCGAAAAGACATTCTGCAGAAACATAAACACTAAAGAGCCTAAACAAACACAAAACAGAGAAATACCAACGCAACAATCACTCACTAGCTTCTGGTCTGCCCTGTGAGCAGTGCCAGTTACACACAACTGGAGAGCCAGCTGGATCACAGAAGGAGACACGCACATTAGACATTCCAGAAATGCCCTTACTACTGAAGAACTCACAAACACAATTAGATACACTCACAACTGGAAAGACCCCTGGTGTAGATGGCTTCCAGAATTTCTGGTACAAACATTTTACCTGTTTTCATGACTTACTAGCCAAACAACTCACACATCTCATTCACAAACCAAAAGACACACCTTCCTTTCTTACATGCACATCTCATACACGAACCGAAAGACACACCTCCCTTTCTTACACAATTACACGAACCAAAAGACACACCTTCCTTTCTTACACACGGCATAACTTTCATGAACCAAAAGACATACCTTCCTTTCTCACACATGGCATCACTTTCATGAAACCCAAGAGCACACACCAGAATGTCACAATACAGACCAATCACTTGTTTACCAACACTATACAAAATTTTCCATCACACAGACCAATCACATGTTTACCAACACTAATAAATTATTTTTAAGAATACAGATAAATTATTTTTTTTTAAATTTTAAGTAAAAAATCAAATTTTTTCACACAAATGAGCTATAGAATACTGAAAACTGAAGAAATATTGTAGATAATAAGGAAATATTGGTTAATTCTGTTAAAATACACTAAAATACATTTAATCATTCATTTTTGTTTCAATTTCACCAAAATTTAGAAAAAAATCATGAAAAATGAAATATAAACATCCTGTAGTCATTTAAATGGGTGTGTTGCTTTTATTGCTTTATAGCACCCACTCGCATCCTGGGAAATTTCAACCAAGCCTACCTTACCCAGCAACATGTGGTATTTGGTGGGTTGCTATAATAAACCATCTACAGTCCAATTAGAGCAATATAAAGACTATTACAACTGTTTATGTATGAAAAGAGACTATTTTCATATATGTTAGGGTTTTTAATATAAATTAAAAAATTTATAAAATGTTCTTACATCATTTGTACAATATTTAGCAGTACAAGTTAATAAATATGAAATATTAATAAAAACAACAATATTTCATTGAATTTACATAATTTATTAATAAATATCTGACATAAACTTCATTCAACAAAAGTTATATAACTCTTGGTTTTTTATAAATATTTTCTGAAAATTTTGGTTAAATTTCTTCATTCATGGTTTGTTTTGTTCAGAAGTGATATGACTATCTAAAAATGTCAACCATTTCATTGAATGACTAAAATTCCATATAAAAAAATTGTTTTCTGTGATCTCATATATAAAAATGAAAAGTTGTGAAAGAAATAAAACTCCAAAAAAATACTTACATAGTTAAAAAGACAGCAAAATACTCTATAAAATTTGAAAATTTCAAAAGATTTTGTTAAAAATTAAGTGAGATATCACAATTTTAATTTTTTGAATATAAATTAGACTTAATTTTAATTAATCACTGGCACATGATTATAGATGGATATTGTACTATGCAGCAGTTAAGGAGTTAAATTTACAAATTTATCAATAAAAATATAATATTAATAAACAACTTACGTTTTTCCTTGAACAGAAGACAAATATCTAGAAACAAGAACAGACATATTCTGAAGATATTGTGGGGCATATATTACAACTTCTTCATCTTTACTAATATTTCGACCAACTTTTTGAAAAGCAAAATTGAAATATCGTTGCCATTTAATGACAGGGGCTAATTCTTGTAACTGAGCAATTGTTTTCTTATTATAAAGCTGCTCATCATCTCTTCGTTCTTCTGCTGGAATTGTGATCTATTTTAAAGTTAAAATACAGTTAAATTCTAAAGTATTTTAAAACAGTAAATTAAAAAAAATACCATTATAAATCAACAGATAAGAATTTTATTAATATATATTTAAAAATTAGAATATTTTTAACTTAATTTTAACATAATAAAAAAGTATTAGAAAGATTAATAAAATTCTTACTAATTAATAATATTCATTTCATTTTAAACATATTTGATAGTGACAATAATGATAACTTTGACATGAAAACATATACAAAGTTCCAACAACTTATTGAGGGAATGGACAATTGAACCTATAAGAATGGAAAAGGAAATACATACCTCTTCTTTTACAAAATAAAGGAACAATACTAAGAGTGCCATCACAGATAATGTATAGAAATTTTTTTTAACATATTTTTCTTATATGTTAAAAAAAAATTGTATTCTAAGAGTCAAAATATAATCCATGGAAAGTATTACCATGACAGAATATCAGAAATTAATAGAAAAGTATCAGATTCTTTGTTTGTCCATGATGGCTATGGAATTTGAAGTTTATGACTACAATATCAGAGTAGAATATTTCAGAGAATAGAGTATCCATGTTTATTTGAATGTCATTTATCCAATTCCAAGTTGCTCAAATTATATTTTTCTGATTCTAACTTGTTTAAATACTATTTATCTGAATCCCACTTTCCCAATTGCATTTGCCCAAATTCCATTTTCCTGAATTATTTATTAAATCCAATTTTTCCAAATGTCATTAGCATGAATCTAAGTTCTTGAATGTAACAGAAGCAAATTATTTTGCCATAACTAGAAAAAATTTAACAAACATTTATTATGAAAAAAACTCTCTATAATATTTAAATATTGCTTTACCTTATAATTTTTTAATACCTGGAAAAAATTACATATGGAAATATATGACGAGGATGATTGTAGGAGAGGAGGGTTTTAAAACAGTCCTAGCACTGCAACCAACCAGTGATCTATTGTGCACCCCCTAACAGGATCATCCCATAAGTTCTGTCTTACACATGAAAGATAGTATCTTCTTCATTGGGACTGTAAAAAAACCTGATACAAGAAAATACACCAGATTTTCACCATACATTCACACAAAATGTGAAGAGGAGTTTCATCTCCTCCTTTATATCTTCTAAGATGACAGTGCCCTGTGAGAAGCTCTGTAATAATCCTAGCTTGATTTTTATGCAATGCAAATAACTCTGTAAAGAAGGATCTAATAGAAGAGCCTGTACTTGCCTTAGTCCAGGAATAGACCTCCAATAGAAGAGATATTGAACTGCCAAGCAGTTCCTGATGGCCTGCTCAAATGCATCAGATCTGATGCCAGGGCAGGCTCAGGTCCAATAAAGGGATGAGAAGTCCATTCCTTGGAAAACTCATCTGCAACTTCATTATCCTCAATCCCCTTGCCCTAGCACTTAATCAAGTTGAACCTGGTAGCACGTACAACAATGAAATGATGACATCCCCACACAAGCTTTGAAGCTATCAATTGATATTACTGCAGCTTGACTATCTGATAGGATATAAATATGTTTATTAATATATCTCCTATCAAGTGTGATTTTAGATCAATCTTGATAGGAGATATAGAAATAACTTAGATTTCTGCATGAACAACAATAGCAAACTGTCTAAGACAGTGGTTCTTAACCAGTGTTCCACGGAACACTGATGTTCTGTGAATGTGCTACAAGTGTTTCGCGAAATTATGAAAGGGAGGCCTACTTGAATGACCTTAGCATACTGCACAGTACTCATTTTATAATATAGACAAGATTCAACTTGCATTTTCAAATAAACTATTAAGCAAGCTTACCCACAAAAGCACTTAAGTTTTTGCTATAGTTTTTGACATTATATTTGTGTGAGCTAGGCTTTTCAATATTAATGAACATAAAAACTAAAAACGCAAAAGACTTAGGAATATTGATGAAGAAATGAAGGTAGCTTTATCACATATTAGACCTGACATTGCTCAAATCTGTAAAAGACAATTAGCTCAAGCATTGCATTAAACTTGATTTAAAAATGTTTAATTTTTCTAAAAGAGTTATTTACAGTTCTTAAGAATATATTTTTTAATTAATGTTTTTTTTTTTGCTGATATTTAAGCACTTAAGTTTTTGCTATAGTTTTTGACATTATATTTGTGTGAGCTAGGCTTTTCAATATTAATGAACATAAAAACTAAAAACGCAAAAGACTTAGGAATATTGATGAAGAAATGAAGGTAGCTTTATCACATATTAGACCTGACATTGCTCAAATCTGTAAAAGACAATTAGCTCAAGCATTGCATTAAACTTGATTTAAAAATGTTTAATTTTTCTAAAAGAGTTATTTACAGTTCTTAAGAATATATTTTTTAATTAATGTTTTTTTTTTTGCTGATATTTAATGTGTAATGTATAATTTTTAGTAAAATACATATTCCTGGATATTATTGTTGTTTGTTTTATGATCTTAGCGATATAGTGTTCCACAAAATTTCTTTAAAATCAAGTGTTCTGCGACTTTGAAAAGGTTAAGAACCATTGTTCTAAGAGAAAAAGAATACAACATTCTATTCCCTTGTGTAAACCTCTCCCCTACATTAGCAGTAATTTTGGAACCATCTGTACACCAGACTAATCACCCTTAATACTGCAGCAAAATCCATCTTCTCACTTTCCATGATGGGAAAACATCAGTGAAGAAGGGGTTTGAAGAAACTAAATCTGGGCTTCTTCAATGTAATCTTTAATCATTTAATAAGATTTGTCTTCTCACTTTCCATGATGGGAAAACATCAGTGAAGGGTTTGAAGAAACTAAATCTGGGCTTCTTCAATGTAATCTTTAATCATTTAATAAGATTTAAATAATAGCACTATTCTGCAGTTAAAGGTAGAAAAACATTCACATAAATCGTACTAGCGCTTTCGGTGTTCTATTACACCATCCTCAGGTACATTTTACATAACCAACAGTGGCGTAGCTGATGGTCAGCAGACCCCGCGGTGCGGGGGGGCCCCGAGCTTCTTGGGGCCCCAACTCACCCTGAAAAAATATCTCTAAAGCCCAGACAATTAATCCCAAATAACCTCGATTTTAACGTGGAACAGTTAAATCTATTTAACGTAGACATCGGCATTCGTTAACTGGAACTCTGAAACTTAATTAGCGCTAATTTACAATTTATGTATTGTTTTCATATACCGTATTACTTCGAATTTAAGTCGCAGTAGGATTTTAAAATTGGAAAAAATAAAAATGATTTTATAAGAAGTATTAAAAAATAAGAAAAATTTTTATTTACTTAAATAGGTACTAATATACATAATAAGCTACCGAATAAATTATAATAAACGATCGTAATACTATGCGCATACAGAGAGCGTAAAGCAAAAGCCCGAACGTTGGAGAGTGGGAGCTCGGGAGAAATAAGATGTTAAAGTATTCGCTTTGAATTTAAGTCGCACCAAAATTTTACGTCTTAAAAATCCGAATAAAAAGTGCGGCTTAAATTCGAAGTAATACGGTACATTTTTTATGTCTCCGAATGCAGCGATTATTCGATTAAAACGCTATAGTACATCTAATGCGGAGCTCTCGAAAGTGGCAAACTATCACAAACTAAGCTATATACATCTATACGACACAAGTTTAAAATCTTATACATAGAACAAATAAATCAAATTAGGCGTATCATTTGTTAGAATGTAATCATTTGTTTAATGACGCAAGTGCAATTAGCAGGTTTAGCTATCCATAGAATGCGACAGCTAAAAAACAATATCAATCTACTCATAGAAGAATTTGCAAATAAAAATGCCAAACGTTTGGAACGATTTCGTGCGTGTAAACTTAAATATCTTCTGATGTATTTAATTGTTGTTTAATTTGTCCAAATAAAATTACTTTCATTTAAATCAATGTAAATCTGTTTAAACGTTTTACAATTTGTATATATGTTATGGGACAAACCCAAATTCAGGAAGGACTAGAATTTCCCAGTCAAAACGAGAACGTCCTAACGCTTGTCGGACGTTCTAGTATTTCCTAAACCGAACTCGAAATACCGAACATTTCCTATTCAAAGTCCAGAATTTCTAGATTTCCTAGTCAAAACCCGAAGTGGCCAACAGTTAAAACAAAAGTCTTCGTATTTAATGTATTCCCGCTCAGTTTTCGATATTTGCCAGCAGAATTTTCTTTCTTTAGAGAATATTCACAAGAATAAACAAATCTCATTGAGGAAGGCCGCAATCTGTGCCAGTTGAAGTACGTACATAGGGCTAAATACGTGTTAAATGCACGAAGCATTGTGTATCTGAATTATGTTTGTATAAAAAGAATAACATTTTGTGTAATTCTAAATGCCACAAAAGCCTACTTTGCAAAATAAATAACAGGTCCTAGTTTTTTTTTTTTTATTTTTGTATTTATGGTAATACTGTGAATATAAAAATTGTTGATTTAATTGATAAAAAAACATTATAATAATGAACATAATTCATATTTTTATTACTTGATAGGAAATAACAATGAAATCGTTTTCTTTTCTGTTGAGAAAATGAAATAAGACAAATTGAAAATAGAGCTAACTCTCATTCATTATTACACGGTTGACTTTAAAGAACTCAAATTGCAATTTTTTTATTTTTTATGGACAAATATTTTAATATTTTTATTAGTCGAAGTTCAACATAAAATACAAAGTAAAAAATTTTTAAAGTTGAAAAATACAACTAGAACCTCTTATTTATTTTTACAATGTAGGCTTTTATGGCATTTAGAATTACATAAAATGTTATTCTTTTTTGCACAGACGTAATTTAGATATACAATGATTCGTGAATTTAAAGCGGATTTAGCTCTATGTATTTCCATTGGCGCAGATTGCAGCCTTCCTTAATGAGATTTGTTTATCCTGGCTGATTCTCTAAAGAAAGAAATATCTGCTGGAAAATATGGAATTCTGAGCGGGAATACATGAGAAATGAAGTCTTTTATTTTAACTGTTTGCCACTTCGGGTTTTAACTAGGAAAAACTAAAAATTCCGGACTTTGAATAAGAAATATTCGGCATTTCGTATTCGGCCTAGGAAATACTAGAATGCCCGATCAGCGTTAGGACATTCTCGTTTTAACTAGGAAATTCTAGTATTTCCTGAATTCCGGTTTATCCTGTCTGTAACATATATAATAAAATTTTTTTCACCTGTATAAAATTTCACGCATTAACCTTATTAATAAATTAATTAATTGCGTTAGGCTTTTTTACGTCGACATCCTTATAAATAAATGTTGACATCCAGTGTTACAGAGTTTACATAACATTTGAAATAAATTATATTAATAAATTAAAAAGAGGGGGCCCCATTGACCCTTTTGCGGGGGCCTTGCAGTTTTCAGCTACACCACTGATAACCGATTTGAACATCGAACAAACACATTCTTAGAACCTAACTAACAATGTTTAAAACTTGAAAAATTTAAAAATAAAAACAAAAAATAAACATAAAAATAAAACCAAAATAATAAAATATTATAATAAAAAATTACAATTACAGGTTTAAACAAGGCTTATAATATTTTATTATTTTGTTTTATTTTTATTTTTATGTTTATTTTTTGTTTTTATTTTTAAATTTTTCAAGTTTTAAACACTATTAGTTAAGTTCTAAGAATGTGTTTGTTCAATGTTCGAATTGGTTATATAAAACGTACCTGAGGATGGTGTAATAGAACACTGAAAGCGCTAGTACGATTTATGTGAATGTTTTTCTACCTTTAACTGCAGAATAGTGCTGTTATTTAAGTCTTATTAAATAGTAAAAGGTTTATAAGCAGTTGTTTGAAAATTAATTACTTTAATCTTTAATCATCCCAAGATTATGACTGTGTGACTTGTCCCATTCAAAAGATGATGTTCCACTTTATGGGTCCAAGAATCCTTCTCCCACAACAATGGAGTCTATATAACTCTCACAGACATTAGTCTTAACACACAAATTCTGAGGGGAAATGCCCAAGAGCAGCAGTATGACTTCAAGGAATTTAAGAGCAACCATATGAGCAGTCTTCATAGCTCCTGTGAAGTTCATACAGGCCAACCTTTGAATCTTTTCAAGTTCAGATCAGCAAGTCTTTACTTCTTGCCATTATCTTTCTTTATCTTGCCATTATTTGGTGGCAAAACTGTTTGCCACCAAATAATGGCAGCATAAGTAATAATGTATCTCACAACTATTGTGTATATCAAGTATAGCAACCTGGTTTAAGTCTCCATGTCTTACTCAAAATGCCTCTACATGCCTATAAGGCTTTACAGGTCTTTGCAACAATACGTCTGTTAAGTGGTTTTCAAGTCAATCCCTTGTCTATCTTAATATCAAGATGACTTCAGTAGAAAACTAACTTTTTGCCAAAGACTGATGGTTCAAATAAGTCCTATTAACTATCTTTGTAAAGTCATTAAAAAATAAAACTACAGTCTTTGTTGAATTAACAGTTAAGCCAACCTTATCATACCATTTATAAACTGTATTGATAGCTGTATTGAAGCAGCCAGAAACAGTCTTGGAAAACTTTCACATCACGATGATGGCTATATCATTGGCATAACCAACAAAGAAGAAACCCTTCCCATTGAGAGTATAGTTAAAACATCATTCACCAAAAAGTACCAAAGAAAGAAAGAAAGTACTCCCCTGCAGACAACTCCTGTCTATGAATATCTTAACTTTCTCCTCATTTAGGGTAATGTAAACAACTCTATGCTTCAACATTGAACCAATCCAATGATCAATTGTTGAACAGATTCCATGTCTGTTTGTGCAAGGCTAATTTGCTTGAAAGAAGTTGAATCAAAAGCCTCTTGAATATCAAGGAATGCTCATAAGGCAATCTCTTTTATCCAACTGCTCTCTCAATGAGTGACACAACCTCATAGAGAGCAGTTTAGCCATCAATTTGCCCGACTGATAGGCAAATTGACTGCAATGAAGAAGAGAATTTATTAAAGCTCCATCTCTAACAAATCTATCTACTAGCCTTTCCATCATCTTTAATAAGAACGATATTAGGATGAATGGACAATAGGACTTAGACTTCATATAAGAACTATGTCCAGATTTTAGATATGAAAGAATTTCTCATCTGCCTCCAGGATCATGGAATATAGCCAAAAGCTAAACAGGCCCTGAAGATAAAGAGGCAAGGCCAGAAGATCAATGTGCTGTTATAAAAACATTGGCAAAATACCATCTAGCCCAGCTATGAAAATATATAATAATGCATTTAAATATTTATCAATTCAGTTTCATTTTTGTAAAGCATAAATTAAAAACAAAACTAAAATGTTGAGAGTTAGAATTTTAAATAAGCAAGTCCTAATTTGTCCTGCTTTAATCTAATTCAACTATCATGAATTAAGTCAGTATATCTGCCTAGTGATGGATTGTTTTATCTTTTACTATTCTAAAACAGCAGAATGTCTACAATCTAAGTCAGTTATTTCTACAAAAACTCCATAATTACATACATACATATATCATGAATGCTTTCTTAATATCAACATAATACAAAATTTTAATTTTTATAAATATTGCTATACAGTGGGTGATTGGTTAACGAACATAATCCATTCCAAGACAATGTTTGTTATCCGAATTGTTTGTTAACCGATCATCAATTTATCATAGGTTTTTATGGGAATTTGATTAATTCATTCCGGAGACCCAAAAAACATAAATAAAAAATTATATAATTTCTCACTACGGTTATTTATATGTAATAACAATAATATATACATACATAGTCTTGCATTTTCATCTATATGTTTATTTTTCAATAAAGAATCTGTCCAATATTGATTACATTTCTTTCTCGTTCAGGATTTTTCGGAAGTGATTAATAGCATTGTCGTGGTGGAGATCTCCAAGCCTATTGACCTCAACCTGATATAGGTGCCATTCTAAAACCAAAAAATTGTAAAATCTCTCTCTTACCTTCTGTAAATCTTTGATTTGTTTTACATTGTCTCCAAGTTCATTTTAATCAAGAAAAACTACTGTTCTTCCATCCTTACCCATAGGAGGAGGAGAAAAACAAAGAGATAGAAGGCTGTACTCACTGGTTTAGCCTTAGAAAAAGGAAAGGAAGTGAGAAGATGAAAAAAGAGTAGGAGGAAAGGAAAAGGATCCTATCAGAAGGAGTGTGATAGGCCACTAGGGAAGTGGAGACCGTATTCGCCATTTATTAAATTTGATTTGAATAATTTGCTTATTACAGAGTTACAAAGTATAATATTGTTACAGAATTTTTAACATAAAATAAATAATATAATGACATAAAATAAAATTTTTAACATAAAATAAATGACTTTAATTAATAAAATAAAAAGATTGATTAGATAAAATAAAATGAACAAAATAAGCAATGTTTTACATTTCTTTCTCGTTCAGGATTTTTCGGAAGTGATTAATAGCATTGTCGTGGTGGAGATCTCCAAGCCTATTGACCTCAACCTGATATTTGATTATTATATAAATATACTTCCTTTTCAATATACAGTAAAAGGTTTAAATAAGCATAAAAATTATTTAATGTATTCTAGAATTTAGATTGAATAATAAAGATACATAAATAATTTCATAAATAGTCTGCAATAAAGATTATTACAGATTATTTATTATGAAAATAATAAATATTTGATAAATAGAATTAAATATGCGAATACGAAATATGTTTGTTTATTTAAAAAATGAAACCTGTAGTATTCTAACTTTATATAAATAGAATAGAGATTATCTTTATTACAGAAAATAGCTCTACCTATTAGGCATATAAAATTTTACGAATCATTAGTAATGAGCATAACTCTGAAAAGTATATGTTGCAGGAAAGTTGATTATAATGGAATAACATCATTAAATAATGTATTAATCAAAACTTACTTCAAGCTTACTTTACTTTTTGATTTTTCTGATATCGTTCATATTTGAAACATTCATAAAGATATTTAGGTATATATATATAAATGTTTAGATTTTTTTGTAAAAAAAGAAAGAAAACTATTTTCAGTTTACTGCATTTTTCATGTTCTCAAAAGAAATGATAAGATTCATGCGTTTATCTCAGAAAACAATTGCAGTATTTTAAAGGATATTCTACAGTTTATCTTTTCATTTATTCAATTAAATAAGATCCAGCCATTTTCTTTAGGTATAAAATGTGAGAATGATATCTAAAATAGATGAGAAGCCAAATTCATATGACATAAAACAATTGGGATATTAAAATTTTGAATTTTATATTTTATCTGATTTTGTAGCATTTTAAATATCTACGAATATTTTAGCATCCAAAAATATGATTATTAATATTTTAGTAAAAATGAGACATAAAAGGATTATTGATTAATTCTTATAAAATTTTATCATAATTATCCTATTAATTTTATGCTCAGAATATGTTCATTTATAAGTTTAATCATAACTACTTTATCGGCCGTATTCTTAATGACGAATTAATTCTCAGATCAAGATCACTCCTATTTTTCGTACTCGTCATAACAAATTTCATGAATTAATCTCCATATGCGAGAGGTTATTTAACCCTCCCCGATAGAAGCAAGTTAAATAACCCCTGGTAGTTGAAGATTAATTCACGAAATTTTTTGTGGCAAATACGAAAAATAGAAGTGATCTTGATCTGAGAATTAATTCGTCATTGAGAATACGGCCGTATATTTATCTTAATTGAAATAGAGTTATGAACGATTAACTATAAATATACATTATAAATGAAGTATTTATTATTTGGAATTCTCATTTCCCAATTTATGAAATCCTTATTTGAAGTGGAAAAATTATTTATAAAAATTTTAATATGTTGCTCGAAATAAAGGTGCAATTAATAATGATTTAATATTATAAATTGAACATTAATTATTAAGGTATAGATTATTGTACATCAAGTTTTGCTAGAGTCGATTCTCGCTGTTCGCGGTAGTTACGTTCCGTAAAGTCTTTGCGAATGTTTGAAGTGGAAAAATTATTTATAAAAATTTTAATTGCTCGAAATAAAGGTGCAATTAATAATGATTTAATATTATAAATTGAACATTAATTATTAAGGTATAGATTATTGTACATCAAGTTTTGCTAGAGTCGATTCTCGCTGTTCGCGGTAGTTACGTTCCGTAAATTCTTTGCGAATACTGAATTAGTGAATAGTGAACCATTGTGCCTATGGAAAATATAGAACTTAGGTCCCTGCGAACCTTTCTTCCCAACATTTTCATACTTGGTTTGTGTGTGTTTTTCTGTTTACAGCTTAGGTTCCTGCGAACCTTTCTTCTTAACATTTTCATACTTGGTTTGTGTGTGTTTTTCTGTTTATAGACACCTTATTTAATATATATTACATTACTTATAAATAATTACAGTATATGTAGTGTATATTACTATATACAGTACAGTATTATAATTACAGTAATCTTTATTTAACTTTTTAAAACATTAGCTATGTAGTAAATAAAATCTTATTTTTGATTGATAGTTTTTTGATGTTAAAACACTAACTATGTAGTAAATAAAATCTTATTTTTGATTGATAGTTTTTTGATATTGCAAGTTATGACAGCTGAAACATTGCCTTTCTGAAGTGCGTAGGAAAACTGCATCAGCGTTGTCTCCCGTCGCTTTTTGCCTCAGATCTAAAATATCGACATAAGGAACAAATGCACAGAAATTTAGAAACCTAAATTTCAGCTGCATTCAAGTATTTGCTTGAATGCACTGAAAAATTGAATGACAAATTTATTCTCGACTGCTATTATTTCTGTGCTTCGCATACTCTGACTCAGGTAATTACGGGACATGGCAACTTCAAAACCTACCTCAAAAATTTTAATATTTTAAAAGATAACAGCTGCGACTGCAGTATCAACACATCTCAAACTGTGAACCATTTTCTTTTCCCATTGCCTGCATTTTTGTACCCAAAGAACTTCTCTTGAACGAAGTGCGGTTATGGGTGGCTTCAATTGGCCTTGAAAAGAAGAAAACTTTATCACAAATAAGTCATTATTCCACTCTCTCCTGAACTATATTGCGGAAACTGGTGCTTTAGTCCCATACTCTTCCCAAATTACTAGTGGTATCTCCATCAGGTAACTGGTCTGTTGTTCCCTGTGGTTTCCTTCATTCAATTGTAATTCTTTGGTCTCACCTCTGTGCTCTTGGTAGTGCTACTCTGCTGTGGGTACTGCTGTAATTTGAATTCTCACCGATCCTCAGTGCTTTGTTACCTCAATGAATATGAACTGCGACTTCCTCGCCTACGGTGAGATTTGTGCACTTTTTCGTGCAGTTTCTACTGCTATTGATTGATTGAATATGCTGGCGGTTTGAAAGGTTTCCTTTAACTTTTTCCTGGACTGATAATGCAATAGTTGTGTTTCAGCCATAAATCGTCTGCCTTCTCAATGGATGTTCTGCTTCAGACTCTCACTTTAAAATCTTCTTTGGACTTTCTTTTTGGTTTATTTTATTCTTATATATTTAATGTTACATTATGCTTTTTTGTATCTCTTATGACAATGTTCCACACATACGGCTTGAAACTTATAATGAAACTTTGCCCTCACTCTTCTAATGACCTATCACACTTCTTCTGATAGGAAATCTATTCTTTTCTCGCACTTTCCTCTTATTAATTCTTCTCACTTCTTTTCAATCCTATTGGGTCAAACCTATGAGTATGCCCTTCTATCATCTTTCATCCCTGTAAGTGAATACTTAATTGGGACACATTGGGACTAATCCATTTTGGCCTAATTTAAACAAATTAATAATAAATTATAAAAGAAAATATGTATTACGTAGGTAAAAAATAATAATTAAGTACAGTATCTATTTTAATGCTTTATTAAAATAGATACCTAATTATTAGCTTTTTAGCAATCTCCCACTTAATTGGGACACATTGGGACTAGTCCATTTTGGCCTAATTTAAAGAAATTAATAATAAATTATAAAAGAAAATATGTAATACGTAGGTAAAAAATAATAATTAAGTACAGATAGGCCCTCGATTAGCGCGACTTCGAATAGCGCGAATTCGATTAGCGCGACTTAAAAAATTGACCTCCCCTTCAACACTGGTCCACTGATATTCATGCCTTGCCTGCTAACTATAGAAATCCATTGATCTAATGCTTCTTCGACTTCTGGATCCTTTCCATCACGCTTTCTTTTGAATGTTCCTAGAATTTCTTTCTGTAATGCCCACTTCTCACGCAGTTTGATTTTCTTGTTGTAGGACACGTGTCTATGGTAGATTTTAGTACACCAGTTATATCAACAAGTCTATGATAGCTTGTATTAAATGGCTGGCTTTTAATTTTATCCAGAGTCTACCATGGCTTGTATTAAATGGCTGGCTTTTAATTTTATCCAGCCAAGCAATTTTATATATTAAATGGCTGGCTTTTAATTTTATCCAGCAAAACAATTTTACTTGAAATTGTAAAATCATTTCTTGTCATCTTGGCAAAGATTTAAAAAATTTAAATTAAATCGACATTGTAAATGAATACAGTAGTAGTATATTGTTCGGGTAGTAGTAGCGGCTAGAAGTATGATGTCATACTGCTATTTTTTCCACTTCTATAAGTGAGCCACCGGGAGGTATTTCCGGTTTGGGGAGTGGCACGGCGAGTGAATGACAGCGAATGTTACTGCTATATTTGGATGAAAGTTGTGCCAGTATGGAGGTACCTCAGGTAGAAGTGATAACGTCATACTGCTGCTTTTTGTTTGGATAGCAGCTGGCGCTGTTATATTCGGCCGAAAAAAATACTGTTTTTAGATGTGTAGCGTTTTTTTTTAAATAATAATTAAGAGTTATTATTATTGGAGAAGTGAAAATATGAGTTAAAGAGTTAAATGAAATTTTTCATAGACTTCATAGATTAGAAATCATGAATATATATCTGTCACAAAAAATGGGGAGAAAATAGCCACACTTATATTAAAAATTATTGGGGAGATGATATTTTTAGTATCTCAAATTAAAAGAGTTAAACGAGTTTTTCCACAGACTTCATAGACCACTAATATATATTGATTAATAATAGAAATTATCTCTAGGTGGGTAACAAAATGGCGGGAAATTGTTGCACTCTTGTTTAAAATTATTAGGAGATGATATTTTTAATACCTCAAATTAAAGGGTTAAAGTTAGAAAGCCTTTCACTCTTAATTCGAAAATTTGAAACTCGATTAATAAAAGTTACCTCAGTTATATTAAAAATTATTAGGAGATTGTATTTTTATTACGTCTAATTAAAGGGTTAAAGTTTGCAAATCTTTCTCTCTGAATTGAAAATTTGTATTGAAATCTTTTTATATTAAACATTGAATATTGTAAATAAATGTTTTTGTTATTTATTAAATTAGTAAAAATATTCTATTTAAACTTTTTTATATTAAACTTATATCGTAAATAATTATT
>AYEL01083931.1:0-59117 GCA_000484575.1 Olivierus martensii
TGGGCCATTTTACCGGATATATTATCATATCCAGGAGCTTTTTTAACATTTATATCTTTAAAGATTTTTTCTATTTCTTTATAGGTAAAGATTTTGTCGTTTTCAGTGTTAGGTAAGTCAATTATAATTTTCCTTATATTTTTGTGTATTTCTTGATCTTCATTTTGGTTGTCTTTAGGGAAGAGTTCGGTTATTATATTTTTTAAAGTATCAGTAAAATCAATTGTAAAACCAGAAGTTGTTTTTACAGTACTTAATAGATTGGATTTTTTATATTTTTTAAAAATAATTTTATATGGTTTGTTCCATGGATTTTGTCCTTTTTCTGAACAAAATTTTTTCCAGGCTTCTGTTCTTTGTTTATTTATTAAACATTTATATTCCTTTAATTTTTCAGTATACAGGTTTTTTAATATAATTTTATTTTCAGGATTATTTTCCTTATGGTACTTTTTATGTGATTTACGTAATTCAGTTCTTTTAGCATTCAATTCAAGGTTACACCAAGGTACTGTTATTTGCAGTTTTTATAAATAGTACATTTATTGTAAGTGTTTATTATTTTGTCAGTTAATGTTTCGACATATGCATCTAAAGTTTGTATATTTTTTATATCGATAATTGGTTTAGGTTTCCATTCCTCTACAAGAATTTCTTTAAACAATTCCCAATTGGTGTTTGGGATCAATTTTTCTTGGTTTATTTGTTGATCAGCTCGTAAGTCAATAGTAGTTAATATATAATTGCGATCACTCAGCGTAATGTTATCTAGAGTATTACAAGTAATATCATTAGATAGAATAATGTTATTTACAAGACAGATATCAATCCAACTCTGACCGTTGGTGGAAGAGAAGGTTGGTAAAAGATTAGAATTTATAGAAACTAGATTATAATTATTTATAAATTGAGCAGTAGCGTATCCTCTCGAATCTTCATATGGGCTATGCCAAATAGGAGATTTGGCGTTAAAGTCGCCAGCGATTAATAGAGGTTTAGTTCTTAATTTTTCTATTGCTGTAGATAGTGTGTTTAAGCCTTCTTCAATATCACAGTCAGGTGGGAAGTAAACAGAAATTATGTAAATTTCATTATGTTGGAATCTGACATCTTTATGATCTTATCATGAATCTGAATCCTTACCCATAGGTCCACCAATGCACAAGGCCTAAGCATATCATTCCGTTAGGTTAGTTAAGCCGAAATATCCTCATGTAATATTTTAATCTGGCGGCGGGCTACTTATAGAGCTGCCATCATCACAGGCTGACCAACACCCATGATAGGGTGAACCGGAAGATTGAAGGATGGGTTTCAAAGGGCCGGGCCCAGATCCCTCCTGAAAAATTGTGATTTCAACGGGCCGGGCCCAGATCCCTCCTGAAAAATTGGAGGAGTGGGATCGTCGGATCCTCCAGAATATTAAGCCACAATTTTACCATGCAGCCATCGGGCTGACTTGTCATTCCCTCAGTCTGCGGATCCCACAGTTTGTTCTGTGAGGTGTTCATTAACTGAACATAAAAATCTTTTGAAAAAGTGTTCATTATCCGATTTGTTCATTAACCGAACTGTTCGTTAACTGAACACCCACTATATTTATAAACATTAAAATATAATTTAATAAATATATAATTGTTGAAATTTCTAGGAAAAATCATTATTTAGAAAATAAAAAAATATATTATATTTTATGAAATAAATAGATAAGAAAATAAAACTTAAATTTAATAAAAAGTTAGTTACAGTAACTATTTAAGAGCATTTATTTGTAATTTATTGTTGAATGATAGTTAATAAAATATGAATTTTAGATTAAGTTTATAAATTCTATCTAATTTAAGCTCAATACATTATTAGTAAACTTAATAAAGTCAAAATTGAAAGAAATAATTAGAAAAATATGTTTCTTATATAATTATAACAACTTATATTTGGGATTGGACAATTACAAATCACAAACAAATAAGATTTGGACAAGTAAGAAACAGTAATACTGGAATCAGAAAATGCATTTAAGCAACTAAGAATCAGGCAAGTTGTTTTGACCAAATGGGAATCAAGCAAATAAGATTCAAGAAAATAGAAATAAGCAAATGATATTCAAAAATGTGTCATCTAACTGATTATTCATACATTTAGTATATTATTCATATATCAAAAATACATTTTAAAAAGATATTTCACTCAGTGATAAATACAAAAGGTGTCACATGACCAATGTAAAATTATTTCTGGCTGAAAACTCCTTGAAAGACTAAAATATAGTCCTTATAAACAAGACATGAGCAAATAGAGAAGATCATGCTACAAAAACAAAATATAAATTAAAATCACATAGAGTTCCATATTAGAAATATTCCTGATACATTTATAAAGAACAAGATATACAAACTGTTTAGGAATAGAATAAAATTCACAGTTAAAACAATTTATCATAACAGTTATGATAACACATTGACTGATAAAGAATATAGAACTATAAATTTCATAGGCAGTGCTATCAGTAGCACAGATACTTTCATATATATTCACCACATACTGTAAAATCTTCTAAGTATATAGAACTATGCATAGAAATGAAAGACCAGTACATATGGATAAAATTGCTACAATTCTGTTTTATCTGGCACTTAAGTTATCTCAAAATATTGTATCAAATTTCTCAATAGTATTACTCAATTAGCATTTTTCATGCATATAATAATTTTCTTTCATCTATGCTAAAGTTTATTGATAAATCATATAGTTTTAATTAAAATATAAATTTAATATATTAATAAATTGAAAAATTATTCCAAATTTAGAATACAGATTATTATTATTTGTAGATATATTAATGTATAAGAACTAAAGGTCAATATCAGATTTTAGATAATTAAACATTTATAATTGCCTAAGTTCCAGAATATGATTCTGAATGTAATTTTTCAGAATATAGTTTATGCATAGCAGAAAGAACTTTGCATATTGATTTATTTACCTCAGCTAATTCAGTTTCAAATTTAATGACTTCTTTCATTTGTTTTCTTGTTTCATTTTCTTCACCACCCAACAATACTCCAACTTTAGTCATATAAGTTAAATAAGCATTCAATACCTAAATTATAATGAAAAAATTTTATATCATCATTAATATATACAAAACTAGCTAAAATACCCGGAGTTGCCGAGTTTTTGTTTATAAATCACAATGGAAAAAATAATTATTGAAAGATAATTGATTGATAATCAGACAATTTAAAATTTATTTTATAAATGTTATATCATCAACACACAATATAACGTATATATAATCATACTATAAACAATGCTATCATGACATTGACTCCATATGAAAAATTAGTTTTTATGTATAAAATAGAAAAATAATAATATTTCTTTTTTTAAGATGATAATATACAAAAAGCCATGCACAAGTGCAGAAAACTAGTATTTTTTAACACGTGCTTGGTTGTTTAATTTACTCAAGAATTTAATTATTTTGCCCATGTTAAAAATGGGCACTGATTTTTAATGTGAATGTGTGGATAATATTTTAATTTTTACATTTTTACATATAATTTATATTATTATAATGCTCAATTGAAATACATAATTATTATAATGCTTGGTTGAAATACATAATTATGCCATGACAATTATGTTGCATAAGAACAAAGTTGGCAATAAAATGGAAATTTTTTATATGCTATGTATATTATTTCTTTGTGTGCTAGTTTAAGTATTATTTGTTATCTACAGCTAAGGAGAATCCATAAATTATGTAACGCTTTAAGGGTAGAATATAGATTTGAGACGGTAAATGATGTAGGGGGAAGAGTTCTGTAAATTATGACGTCACTCTTAAAATGGTTAATGCTTGCATCTTTATGACTAAACAATATTTTAGTTATAAAATAAAATATAAAATATTTATGTGTAATTGTTAGAGAAATAAACACTAATGTAACATGTAGAAATATATTTGTTATAAAACAGGTCTGGCCAATCCAAATTGTTTCTCTGATCACTTGGAGAACAATGTTATAATAATCACGCATAATGCAATGAAAAATTTCGAAGGGGGAGCAACTCAAAATGCATTTGAAACATGGCTTGTGGACACTTCCCAGATTGTCTATCACCACATTGAATATTAATATAATTGAAAATTTCATTTAAAATTGCAACAAATAAAAAATTTGTATATATTATTGCTTTTGTGCGATTTTAAATATTACTTTAGTATTATTATATTATATTGGATAAACATATAGTAGTTTACGTCATGATGAATAGGATAACTTGACTATAAAATGAGTTTTTTGTATATAATTTCTGTGTGTCATAATATATAAACAAATTTCATTTGAGATATGTAATATGTCACAATCATAATTATGGATATAGAACAGGTTTAATTTTTCAGCATAAAATTCCCTTTAAAGTAAAATATCCAATGAAAAGGTTGATATAAAGATACTAATTGAACACAAATTGATACTGAACAGTATTCTGTATCATAATCAAAAATAATTGTTTTACTTAAGTAATTCTGTAAAAATCCAATAATAATAATGCAGGTAAGTTATCTGTTGACCCCTTACTTAACACTTAGTGCCATCTACTGATACTTATTGTCATAAAATAAAAAAAAATTTGGTACCCTAGGGCCCAATTTTTATTTATTAAATAAAATTCTATATCATATTCCCAACTATCATTTTTAGATTTTAAATAAAAAATTACACACACACACACACACACACACACAAACACAAACACAAACACAAACACAAAAACACAAACACACAAACACACACAAACACACACACACAATCTATATTTTATGAGTAATATAGATGTAATCTTTTATAATTATTATATAATATTAAATTATATACAGTGAAACCCCGCTCATGCGTTCCCATATCGTACGACTTTCCCGCTTTAAACATCGACGAGTCACGACCCGTGGAGTCTCATTGTTAGTTGGTTCAGTTTATCTTTATCAACCCTGTACATTTTCTCAAGTGGTTTTGAAAAAAACCTTGTGAAAATGAACTTCTAAGAAATAAAGATGCTATTTTTTCAATAATCTCTACAATTGTTGTTCTTTTTTCTTGCTAAATAGAGAGATTTATAAAAGTCTAATAATTTGGACTTTTCTTGTAACCTATTTAATAATCAGTCATTGTTCCAATATTGTCCTACAAAAATCCAACTTAAAATTTTAAATTAAAATTATAACATTAAAAACAAATTTTTTTTCAAAAATTATGCCAACTGTTCTATAAATATTGTAGTTAAATATTGATAATTTTTTTCTTATCTTTATTTGCTAGAAATTTCTTTTTTTCTATCATTTCTTATCAATACTCTATAAAAACAAATACAATAGCTCAAATTAGGTAGAAAGATTTGTTTAATTAAAGCAATATATACAAATCTGTAGTACATTTATCTTAAGAAAGCTCTCCTTAGCAGATACACAATTTATATATGTGTATAAATTTTTATGCATATCTAAATACTGTTTTATTCTTAAACTATATGTATAAATTGTGTCTGCTGAGGAATGCTTTCTTAAGGTGAAAGTACTACAGATTTGTATATATTACCATAATTAAGCAAATCTTTCTACTTAATTTGAGCTGTTGTATTTGCTTTTATACTGTAGATAGCAAGTAAATCATTAAATCCTATCAATACTATTTGATTTTTCCTATTATTAATGGTGGTTTTTAAAGTATTTCCAAAAGTCAGGAAGATTGCAAGTATCATTAAAATATACTCTTTTGTTTACAAAATTTAATGATTCAATTTTCTATAAAGTAGATTTTATTGCTATTTTGTAAAAGTGTTTATAAGTAGTGTTCTTCCAATCTGTAAGTTGTCACTGCACATAATGTGAACAACTGTTATGTTGTCTCTATTATATTTAATGTTGCCATATGCTCACAGAGTTGTTTTATTTTTAATTTTATTGAAGCTACTCTATATATAATTTTTAATATTGTCATTTATCAATGACAAGTATTCCGTACATATTATTACATTCTTGAGTATCTCTTATTTCTTCATCATTATGTATTGATTGGAAAATATCTCATTGTTTTCTATGATGTTTTTTTCATTTTTTGTAGGTTAGATCATGTGATACTTAGATAGACAAACATATTTAATAAATACAGTTCTTGTTAAAAGCTACTTTAAAACTAAAATAAAAGCAGCACTTGCACAGCAGTTCTGGAAACAAAAATATTTGATAATTGAAATATAAAGAAAAAATAGGTTGAAATTTTTGTTGTTATAAAAATAACTAATATTATATATATATATATATATACAGTGAAACCCCACTCGTGCGTTCCCGTATCGTAGCCAAAAACATTTGTTGCAAATTAATAAATTAGTCTAAATTACGAAAAGTGGCTTATTTTATAGTGATTTTTATTTTAATCCAATTACGAAATATTTTCAAGTTGTAGTAGTAATGTTTACATTCATTATCTTTTCAGGAACATATGATGCAATTAGTTTAAGTCCAAATAATGCTAAAGAAAACAGACAAAAGTATATCCAAAATATATATCAACTATTAGAACCAGAAGGTTATTTTGTTTTAACATCATGCAATTGGACCAAAGAGGAAATTTTAATTCAATTTACTGGTATGTATATATGTATCCCTTGTTTGATGAAAGTATTAATAATATATCCTTTAAAATTTTACTGAAGGTAAAAATTTTTAGTTCATATCAGATTCAATATAAAAATTCCTGACTGATTTCTATTATTTTAGAATTACAACATTTCATCCATATATATTAAAACTTTTCAAAATTTATGTAAAGAATTTGGGCATGGCCAATTAATCTGATGTTCTACAGTCTGGCTGACTTTAATGATTATGACTATATGGCTAATATGGAAGCATCTGTGTGTTTACTATAGAGGATCCAGGGTCAATTCCAGGTCTCAGATTTTTTTCAGAATAGGTGTAGATCTGCCTATGGAACCCTATTTTTCAACTTTAGGCTAACCCCACTATTGATGTGGGAACTAGAATGCCTCATTGCTTAATATCTAATAGAATGGAAAGTGGCACCAAAAAAAGACTCTTCATGAGTGTAGATAGTCTGGTTGGACCTAAATTGACCTTACTACTTATTAATTAGTGAATGATTAGAAAATGGTTTTTAAAAAATATTTTCAATTCTGAATATACAGTGAAACCCCGCTTGTGCGTTCCCGTATCGTACGACTTTCCCGCTTTAAACGTCTATTTTTGGAAGTCCGGACATTTTCTTATACTTGCAATGTAAAACTTTCCCTCTTCCTACGTTTTAATAATAAAATAATGAAATAAAATGCTTTATAAAAAATTTAATTTATTTATAAATATAGCATTAGATTTTCTATTCTGAATGCTTGGGACCTGGCACTTTAAAGATAAAGACTTTCCAGAATTCAGAGCAATATATCTAAAATTTATTAAAATATCTAAAAATCACGAAAATTAAAAAATAACTGTCTGCTTTCAAAATGAAAGTATTTTGTGTTAGTTAATATCATTTAAATTTTATCTACCAGAATTTAAATGAATGACTTCTAAATTTCCTATGAATGAAACATACTATCTGATATACATGGAATCAAAAAGTATTATTCATATACAGATTTTTATATCTGGTTGATATAATAAATTTAAATCAAGTACAATTATGATTTGTCTATTAAATTAACAACATTTTGTTTTATTTATAAATGATTTTTACTTATAAATAATTTTCAGTAATGGACATAGAATAACAATTAACATAAATTCACACAGAAAAAATTTCATGCAAGCTTATTAAACAATGAAAATATATACTAAAATAACATTATATCATCATCGTGCCTATTTTGAAATATTATTTTATGATTAGTTGTAGATAATTCCCTTTTTGAGAAAAACAAACAGAACCAGTTGTTAATTATTTTAAACAACAACACTGCTAATACTGTACTAATAAAATTAAAAAAAAGCATTTTTAATCTAAAATTGTTTATAATATAAAATATATGAATTTAATATTTATTTCAATGTAGCAAAATATTAAATTATGCCAGAAAATAATATGATTTACTTACTGGATCATCATCTGTTTTATTTAAATAATAATCTTTTGTTGGAAGTCCAAGTCCTCCTTGATCTATTTGAATAATGTTGTTAGATGAATTGCGTTCATCTTCTCCAATTCCCCAAGTAAATAAGCCTCCACGATTATAATCATTATGTAATAACTGAAGTGTTTTTTGAAAATTCCATTTTTGAGGATTAAAAGTAGAATTAATATTCCAGCCACCAATCTATAATAAATAAATTATTTTGTATTTTATAATTTTATTAGAAGGAAAATAAATTGCTCATTAAAATAAATATAAAATTAGTGCAAAATCAAAAAACTACTACTACCTTAAGATTTGAACAGAATTTATTTATCAATAGTACTTTCAGGTAAAACCCATTATTAATTGGTTACAAATTGGTAACAAAAAAAAGACAAGTTTAAAATTATAGAGATGAATATTAAACAGATGAGCTTCATCAGTTGCTACACAACAAAGATGCAACAGGAAAACTACAAAAGATTACATCATCTCAAATCTAAATAACAGTTTCTAAAAATCTGATAAAGTGTCAGAATCCTAAATGTTTACAATTATATTCTTATGATTATACTTCTGTATGCAAAATTTTTCCACAAATCTGACAGAGAAATTACATAGAAAGTCCAAAGAATAAATTCAAATACAGAAACTCTCTAATTTACATAGCATACTCCTGGCAATGTCAAATAAATCAAATTTTATATACTTTAAATTGAATTTATATAAGTAAATTTATTACATAATTACTAGAGTAAAATTAAAAATACTATGAACTGCATGTCAGCCTACCTATAGGGAAGGAGATACAATAGTTATTACAGCTTAAGATAATTTTACTATTTCTGTTTATCAGGTGTGTAAATATGAAACCGGAATTTTTTAGTAAAAAGTACACATTCATTGCAATATAGGATGTTTAAATTATTAAAAAGTTTGGATTATTTGATATATTCATATTGTATAAGCTATTTGTGGAGAGAGATTTTGTTGGTACCGATTTAAAAAAAAGGGAGTCACACAAGTGTGTGGAAATTATAGAGGAATAAAGTTGATTCCACATACATTGAAGATTTGGGAGAGGATTATGATATAGCGTGTTGTAGCCCGCTTGATGTAGCAAATAAATGTATGTGGCCCGGAGAAAAAGAAAGGTTGGGTATGACTGAGCTAAAGCTATGGATATAGACTACGGACGCATATATGCGTTTGCAATTGTTTCTGTTCGAAAATATAAGAATCAACGTTAATTCGAAATAATCACATATATTTAATTTGCTTATCAATAACAATAAATAAAAAATTTATTTGTATCCGAAGCACTTTCATTTGATACAATGTTACTTATTTCAACAAATGAAAAATGTGATGGCAATAAAGATATCATTCGAGAGATATGTATTTTGATATGTTGGAAATTCATTCATAATGAACCCTCTAGTAAACTCACAAACAAAAATTCCAAGAAAGATTACTATCCTATCATCATAATTCTTCAAAAATATATCCTTTTTATTTAATCCACTACATGCCAAATATCAATGTAATGTATAATTAGTCCTTCACATCTTGCTAATATCTAACAATTGCTATCTTATATAAAATATCTTGATTACCAGTAAAACTGACTAAATTTTTGCATCATATTAATTGAGTATCTTGACCAACACATGGCATCCCTTAGAAAATGTTTAGGATTTTCCTATTTTTACTATGCAATATTTTAAAAGAGCTATGTTAACTAAGATCATGGGTGGAAGTGAAATTTTTGAGGAATGATTGAGGATCCCACTCATCCTTGCATGTATCCTTGATGTATACAGTAGATATTATTGCTACTCTGGTAAGCCATTGTATGTGATAGAAAGGGGAGATTTTCAGCTTTATTTTCTTAATAATATCTCTTTCATAATAAAGTAGTATTCTGAATATTAAAATCATTTAAAAATGCAATAAAAATAAAAAATTTTTTATGCAGTAGAGCATCAATTACCCGAACGTTGATTAACCGGAACATTGCTTATCCAAACATAATTTTCAGCTGTGATACACAACAGGTCTCCACCAATACTAATTGTAGGGTGGGAGAATTTAAGCTTCTGTTATGTGTGTTGATTGTATTGTTTTATAATTTAGTTTGTATCGAGTATTTTTTACATTGAGTTTTAAATATTTTTTACATTGTGTCTTTTCTTATTTTTCTATCAGATCGATTATCTGAAAAAATCATATATCCGAACTACCCTTAGTCCCAATTAGTTCAGATAATTGATGCTCTTCTGTAATTTATGTATATTATAAAATAAGCATATAAAACTTAAAATAAGTTTTTTATTTTGTCATTAGTTGCAGATAAATTTTCCTTTAACCCTTTAATGCCCAAATTATCTGTTTTCAGTAAAAAAGCTTTTAATAAGAAAATCACATTCTGTACACATTTAATAAACACAATTTATTTTCAAAAATTTTTTGTTTGGTACATAGAGAGTAAATAACCTAAGCGTATCTTATTTGATACCTTGGGATGTAAAGGGTTAAGACATAAATAGTAGTGATATGGATAAACCTTTGATTTATCTGCATGGAGATGTTTGCAGAGCCAAAACAATATCTTTGATTTTAAAATGCCTAAACAATAACTTTGATTTTAAAATTTTGAGAAACTAGGCAAATGCTTTGAGATAAAAAAAATTTTTTTTGATGAAAAATTATTAATAATTAATTTTTAAATTTTTAATGCATTGCTTCCTGGTTGGGATGCAGCAGGTCAAATTTAGATAGGCTTGCCATAATTTTCTGGATCTAATCCAAGATGCTTTTTGGGAGGAGATCTACTTTTTCTTAATCTAACAGAAGGCATGCACTTTTCCCACCAGTTTCCAGTTACACAGTATCAATTTGATACAGATTATTACAGAAAATTAATTGATGTATTAATTAATATTTGAATTACATACTAACATACTATTTGAAGAAATTTTTTATTCAGGTCTTTAACATTTTTTACTGAATGCAAATATTCTCATTTTTCTATATATTTTGTGTTTTTTTTAATATTTGTTTTATAATCTAATCCCAATCAATGATAAAAATAGAGTATTGTATTTCAACTCACTATAAATGTTTTCCAAATTCAACAATGCAAGTGTTGACTACTGCAGAAATTAAATTATCGTTTCTGCCAAATGATTATGGGTGATATTTGTCTGTCACACTAGTAATGAAGGAGGAGCTTATCCTATCATGCCAGGATGTCATTGGAATAACAATTAAATTTCAGTTATTTATTTTAGCTCTAATCGATGATGATTATTATGATCATCATCATCATCATGTTGATAATAAATCTGATATTGAATAATAATAAAATATTAGTAATATTCATATACTTTTCTTTATTGACTTTTAGATTTTATTTTTATTTTAATTTTAAATTTCCATTGTATTAACAATGAATCTTTTTTCCATAAATTTACTGTTCCAAAATTAGGTATGATTAAATGGGTAAATTCTTCTATGCTGAAGCAACTTATAAGCTAGCAAATACAATAATCATATTTTACTTGGAATATAATAAATCCTATATAATAGACAAATTAATATTCATTAAATGCAGATTAAATGAAATTTTATAAAGATTTTACACATTTGAAATAATATATTTAATAATAACCAAATAACCCTGGTATTACAAATCAATTTAAAAATAATTGAAATTGATAAAATTTAATTTAATTATTAATATGGCTCCAGTATTAAAATTTCAAGTTTAGTTATTAGTTAATAAATGGAGTTTATTAATAAAATTTAATTTAATCATTAATTTCAGGTATTTTTAAATTAATCTTATAATGCTTAGGTTATTTTGGCTATTATTTGGTTTTTAATCTCTAGTAATTTTATTTTCTTGATATATGTTAACTACTCTTTAGAAAAAAAAATTATAAAAAAATCAAATTTTTGATACTAGAGGGCAAAACTTACTTTAAGTTATAACATTGATTATAACACATAATGAGAGTGCCACATATATAGATAGATCAATGTGAAAGTTGCATAGGAAACTCAATGAATATAATTTTAAACAGCCATGTACAGCATTCAGTAGTAAGTGTAATTTTTAACAATCAGTATGCCATATGGAACTGAGCAGCAATGTGTTAATTAATAAAACAGTAGTACATTCTATTAAAACTCTATTAATCTTTCTTCAACAATATTTTATATTTCAAATGATTTTAATAAAATATCTAAAAAAAATACTGTGAGGATTGAGTCAAATGTAAACAGCATACTGGGGAGTGAATCATTTTTTGTTTTAAGGAATTTTGAACATAATGTACCAAATATCTGAGTCCATAGACTAACTATATAACTAAAGTAAATAGTATTTAAAATTATAAACACATTTATTTATTTTGGAATTTTATTAAAAAATAAGTAAAATAAAACTAATATAATTAACAATTGCTTAATTAGCTATAATTTAAATAAAATTATTATTTATTAGCTATAATTAGTTTTAATTTTCAATTCTTTTATATTATTTAAATATAATATAAAAAAATTTGGTTTTTAAACATATGGAGACGGCTTCTCATGACAATTCAATTGATCTGTAAGTTATCTTTTGCATTTGAGTGTCATCCTCATCCAACAATGCTTGCAATTCACTGTCTTCAAACTTTTTTGGTGGTCTTCCACGTTCTTCGTTTCTCATGTCAAAATCACCACTTTTGAATTTATTAAATCACTCATAGCATTGTGATTTACCAAGAGCATGCTCACTGTAAGCTTTGACAAGCATTCAATGTGATTCTGCAGCAGTTTTCTTCGAATGATAACAAAAAAATCAATGATGTCAGCATATTGTAACATGTAGGTACAAAAGTCGACATTTTTAACACGTAAAAAACATGTTATTGTATGAAACTTGTATGGTTATGAATTGGATGTTGTTGACAGATGTCAAAAGAAAACAATGGCACCGATGACACGGTTTGATGAAAAGTACATTGACAGATGGCACCATTTATTGGCAAATTCCAGTTTCATATTTACACACCTGATAAGTCTCATTAATAAGAATGAATATATTGATAATTCTATTGTAATGATAGTTAATATTATATTAATTATCATTACAGTAGTGCCACAATTATTTTTGCAATATAGTGGATGATCGGTTAACGAACAGTTCGGATAACAAACAAATCAGATAATGAACACTTTCACGAAAGATTTTTATATTCGGATAACAAACACTTCACAGAACAAATTGTGTGACCAGTGGACTGACAGAATGACAGCTGGGCCAGATGGCTGCATGGTAAAGCTGTGGCTTACCATCCTGTTGGATCTGGGTCTCACTCTTCCAATTTTTTTTCAGGAGGGGTCCAGGCCTGGCCCATTGAACCTCATTCTTCAACCATTCGGTTGACCCCATCATGGTGATGGCCAGCCTGTGATGAGCTCTATAAGTGGCTACTGCCAGATAAAAATATCTCATGAGGCTATGGCAGTTTAACTAACCTAATGGAATAACAGGCTTAGGCTTTGCACATTCGTGGACTTATGGGTAAGGATGGGGGAACAGTAGTTTTTCCTGTTTAAATTAACTCGGAAACAACTTAAAACAAATCAAAGATTTATTAAAGAAGGTAAGAGAGAGATAACAATTTTTTGGTGTTAGAATGGCACCCGTACCAGGTTAAGGTCAACAGGCTTAAACAAATCAAAGATTTATTAAAGAAGGTAAGAGAGAGATTTTACAATATTTATGTTAGAATGGCACCCATACCAGGTTGAGGTCAATAGGCTTGGGGATCCTAGTTAAAATGGCACCCATACCAAGTTAAGGTCAATAGGCTTGAGGATCTCTTGGGGAGATCTACAAATCAAACATTTATTAAAGAAGGTAAGAGAGAGATTTTACAATTTTTTGGTCTTAGATTGCACCCATACCAGGTTGAGGTCAATAGGCTTGGGGATCTCTACCACGGCACATCACCAGGTTGAAGTCAATAAGCTTGGGGATCTTTACAGCAACAATGTTTATAGTTTGAGGTCAATAGGCTTGGGGGATCTCTACCACGACAATGCTATTAATCACAAGATCAATAGGCTTAGGGGATCTCTACCATGACAATGCTATTAATCACATCAATAAGCTCGGGGATCTCTACCCCGACAATGCTATTAATCACTTCTGAAAAATCCTGAAGAAGAGAGAAAATCACTACAATGCTATTAATCACTTCCGAAAAATCCTGAAGGAGAGAGAAAAGCGCGATGCTATTAATCACTTCCGAAAAATCCTGAAGGAGAGAGAAAAGCACATGACAATGCTATTAATCCACTTCCAAAAAATCCTGAAGGAGAGAGAAAAGCAATGACATTGGACAGATTCTTTAACAGAATAAATTAGATATATATTAAAATATAATTGATGTATATTTAATAATTGATAATTTTATGTAAATGTATTATATTATTATTTAACAATGTAAATTTGATTTACAAGTGATTCAAAATTTCAAGAAGGATTTTTTTCTTTCATAAGTAAGAAATGAGCCTATGAAAACAGTTCTTTCAGCACTAGTTTTGCAGAGACAAAAACTCAAAACAGAAAACTGCTCTTAAAGGCATTTATCTTAATTAAGTTTAACAATAAGCACTAATAAGCAGTCCAAAGTTAATTCTCAGTAAATCGTTCCTCAATAAATTATTAAATGTTTTACTGAAAATTAACTTTGGACTGCTTATTAGTGCTTAGTGTTAAACCTTAATTAAGATAAATGCCTTTAAGAGCAGTTTTCTGTTATGAGTCTTAATGGGTAGCTGAGCCAGCTATTAATAGGATAATGCAGTATGCTTGAGAGTTGAAGAGGGCTACTTAAAGCCGAAAACGTTCCTCAATAAATTAAATGTTTTACTGAGAATAACTTTGGACTGCTTATTAGTGCTTATTGTTAAACCTTAATTAAGAGAGACAGAAACATTTGATCCTTCTAGAAACACTTCACTTTTCAGAAAATATGTATCATAATATAATATAGAGTCATAGAAAGAGAATCTTGAAATAATTTCTTCTCATAGATTATTAATTGGAAACTTGAAGGAATTGTTAATGAATTCTGTGCAGTATTTATATTAACAGAAAAGAATTTTTGGGCATTATTATTATTGATGATAAACAGTTTTTCATTATTTATATTAATAGGCAACTAATCCAACAAGATTTAAAAAATAATAATAAATGTTAATAATCACTACAAAGATGTATTTAAAATCACTGTGCAAATTCCATATTTAAATAATAATCAAGATATGTAACCTGTTAAAATCTGTAAAAGTTCAAATAATCCTAGCAAGCCCAAAGTTCCTGGTTCAACTCCAGGCCAAGGTAAATTTTTAATTTTGAGAAATTAGTAAAAATTAAAGTTCAATTATTAAATAATAGATGGTGCCATCTTGGCCTAAATTTAAATAAATAATTATTAATCCAACAGATAGTGGCACCATAGCATAAATTAAAATAATTATTAATTTGGCAGTTATTTCAAAAATAAACCACTAGGGGGAAGTTTGGCTTGCTAGGATTATTTGGATCGCATAAATCCCTAAGTAAATGTTGATTTATGATTGGTTATCTGTAAAAATAATGCAAGTAAGCCAATTTAAACTTCTAGCATTATTTATTGACAGAAAAAAGTTGTTAAAGTTAATTTTTCAAATTATTGATTCAATTAATGAAATTGAGATTATATTTAAAATTTCATAATGTAGATTCTTTGTAGAATCTAATGATATAATTTTTCTAAATCTTTCAGTTGTTTTTATTATAAACAAATTGAGATATACATCTATAAAATTGAATGTAAATACAGAATACATTTTATATTATTTAAAAATAAATAAAAATAAGTGTAATCAAAAGAAACTTTATTTGTTTCTATTAAAAATTTTATACCAGATTTAAAATTAATTTAATATATTTTTTTAAATTATTTTAAAAGCAAAGTAAAAAAAATGAAGAAAACTGCAATTAAACGAGCTATGGAAGATTATCAAACAAAAGCAGAACTTAAAAAACAACAGAAAATGGTAAATGATGTAATATAAATTTATATAGTAAATGTAATAAATTATAAATCAGGATTAGTTTTCTATTATATCAGGGAATAAAATCTATTATAAAAAAACTCAATAACTAATAATGGAAAGAAACAGGTAGAAAATATATTATACAGGGAGGTACCAATTTATAAGAACCGAGTACTAATGAAATTTTTTGTAAATACACTTTCATATAATTTTAATGTACAGTAAGACCCTGTTTAATGCGGGGGATATGTTCAAGAAAGAAAGCATTAAATGAAACAGTGTTAAATGAGGCCATTTTAACACATAAATAATGAGGATAGGTGAAACAGAACAGTGAATAAAAATATATATACGTAACATTTTTAAAATTTTATTTTGTAGCATATATTATTATTATTGTATTACTGTAATGATGCAGAAAATTTACAGCAAATTCTTGTCATACATATTGCAAACAAGATCTCAAGATATTTAATTGAATAAAAATAAGTAAATTTAATTATTCATCCTCAAATTATTTTCTTTGAATGAATATTTAAATAACTATTATAAAACTTATAAAAGTTTACTGATGTACATAAATTAAAAAGAAATTTAATAATTATAGCATGATCTTTCATAATTATATACTTTTTGATAATCTACATGAATTAATGATTATATATTAGATTTTCAATTATTTAGCAGATCTGGTTTCAAACATTATTCAGTTTCTGGATTGATTTTGTGAAAATAGAATGTATTCCAAGATTTAAATTATTTTGAAGAGTCTATTAATCTGATGAAAATGGGATATTAAATGGGTGGAAAATTGCATTTAAATTATTTTCAATTGATACTAACAAAGTATTTGCATCACATATAACAATATAAATAATGAAAATAGAGGTAGTCCTTGTTCTATAATTATGTGCCATTTTAATGTTAAGGCCATAAATCATTGTGGACATTATAATACATCAATCAGTTGTTTAAGTCATCATATATAGGCACCTGTGTATAACATGGTTCATCTATAACAGTGTTTCCCAAACTTTTGACATATGTGTACCCCTTCTATAATTTTCGTAACGCTGAGTACCCCTCGTCAAAAAAAATGGATGTATTTTAATAACAATCAAAATATATTTATTTTTTCTTTTTTAGGTACATACACAAAATAATAATAAACGAAAAATAAAATTATTGTGTATTCCTAAATTAATATGTTTTTGTGTATGTGCAATAAAAATTTACGCTTCGATAAATATTTTAATTTAAAAAAATCGAGTGGCGTCTAGTCGACATCCACGCGACTAGTTACGGTTTTGTTTTCGGAGTTCGCTATGGCTGCTTCTACAGGTCGTAAGCGTTTTCGCCAGTTATATGAAGACGAAATAGAAGATGCTAAGCACGGTGCAGTGCATATCCCCACCAAATTCCGGTGCAACGCGTACCCCCACCAAACACTTCCCGTACCCCTGGGGGTACACGTACCACACTTTGGGAAACACTGTTCTATAACATAGTTTCACTTTATTGTGATTTGAAAATTATGACAATCCTAATACAACACTATATTTATAAAATGTGGTTTTATTCTAATACACTTTAGAAATTCAAATGATATTAATCCTAACTTTCACTTTTCAGTTTATCATTCAAAGAATAAACTGAAATATTTGGAGCTGATCTTTATTCCTTGAATGAAACTCTTCAGAATTTATGGTAAACTTTAATTCCATATAATATAATTTTGTACAATACAAGGTTTTATAGGAATCTAACTATTATATTATATGAGAGTTATTTGTGAATATGTGTGTGCATCATTGGAAAAGTTTAATCTTCAAACTTATGAACATTTTTTTCTTAATTTTTAAAATTAAACATAGTTCTCTAAAAACCAAATTTGTAGAGATTGCTACAATTTATTAAATACCATTCAATGGTACCTTATATAAATAGAGATTTTCTTCATTTACAGTCATTTTATGAATTTTTGCTTTTAATAAATAGCACTAATTTGTAGAGATAGTTCCTAATTTTGAGTTAATTGATAAAGTAAGAATTCACAAACCAGGCATTATTTCCAGAGACTCAATGTTAAAAATAGCATTCTATTTTCATCAATGAAATTTGTCCATAGTAAAATTGAGTAAAGGTCAATAAAATCAATAATTTATGATTAAGCAATGATTTATTTATCTAAAGAAATGAAAATATAATATTTAAAATCAAGCAAAGTAAAGAATATAAATCAGGAAAATAAAAAAATTATGAGTCTTAAAGAAGTTTTATTTTTTTCCATCGTTAACAGATGAGTAGATAAATTGTTATACAGATGCCTTAAACATATTCGGGGAATTAGTTATTTACATAATGTGCTATGACGTCATAGCAGTCAGAGACAGTGTTACTTCTGTTTCTCAGTACACAATTTTGATTTTTCCCATTTTGTAATAGGTTATAGTTTCTACTATGAACCCAGTCATATATTATATAGCTGCATACATGGTTTGAAATGCTATATTATATTAATGTTTAGCATTTATTTATTGCAATTAATGTTCACATTTTCTATTTTGTTGATATTTCATATTTGAAAAAGAACTTTTAAATCAAGAACTACTTGTTGTATTTTGTCCACTATAATAATTTATAATATCTGATTCATATCTTAATAAATTTTTACTGCATAATAGTTCCTTAAACTATTTCATGAAAAAATTCCACTATTCAAATATTCTGTTAAATTTTTATGATGTAAATAATTATTTTTATGAATTCTGACAAAAATATATTACTTGATATATGTCAATATCATCTAATTATTATATCTCTCAAAAATTTTTATATGATTAAGTATTGAACAGTATAAAACAATGATTGCAAATTATTCTTGATGAGTAAAATCTCTAATATAATTATCAATTCACAAGTCTCTTCCTATGCAGTTTTGACCTATGGGAATATTTTTCTGGAAAATGCTAAGTCTGACAAATGTAATCTTTCAAATATGGAGAATATGGGAATCCTTCAAATATGCAGATTATGGGAATCCCTGATTTAAATTGCCTCATGATATATTGTTCTGTATTTACATCATTGCTGTAGACTTAATTTATTAATCAAAATAAGCAAATTCATTACTACATTGATTTATTTCATTAATAATAATGACATAAATATCAATAAATTATTAGAATAAATCAATAATTTGGTGTCTAAGCTGCTAGTAATTTACATTTCACATATAGATTTTATTGCTTCCAAACATCTCTTGTCTAATTCAGTCTATTGATTAGACCAACCATTTCAAGGGAAACTTTTGTGTGACCACAAATGCAGCCAAGAAAACTTGCTGGTGGCTGCATTGATCTGAAACTTTATGATGAAGTTGCAGGATCGCAATGTGGTAAAGTATTTGCTGGCCATCTAAAGAATTGTGTTCAATTGCGGTCACACATCTTTAGATTTTCAAGGAAGTAATCAAGATCAGCTCATTAAATCCAATTTTTCAGTTATCAGTTCACTGTGGGCTCCATTATCATGTATATCCAATTCTGAGACTCAGTAACATGATTGAATTAAATTAATCCAAATTTAATATGATCAAAATTGATAAATTTTTATAGCAAATGGAAATAAGACAATTTTTTATCCAATTATTCAATTGTTGTTCAAAAAATGTTTTTTTAAATTAACTAAATATGATATACTTATTTGGATTAGTAAAAATACAATCAGTTTACTATAATCATACTTTATAAATAATTTCTAAATATCTTACTGGAACTAGAGTAAGCAAACAAGGTAGTTGTCTTGAATAAAAAATATGGAAGAGCACAAAACTATACTAAAGAAATATTCACTTGTTACTAGTGGATACATTTCTTTTTCTCAATTGCCAAAATCCTGACTCTACTATATAGGATAGTCTAATATAAACATAATAAATAAGAATTTAATGCAATGATATTCATCATTTTCTTAAACTCTATATTGCCTGTTTATACACAAAAATATTTTGTTGTGGCTGCACCTGAGAACTGCTGATCTGAACCCAGATTTGATCCTTGGTATTTTGGATGGAAAGCTGAATAGTTTCCACCAATTTACAGTAGTCATTTGCATAGAATTGTATTCCACTTCATCTTAGAGGGTTTGGATCAATTCTAGATCTCATACCTTTAGAGCAACTAAGGGTAAGAAGGACATACCTTTAGATTTTTTCAAAAAGGATCTGGGCCTGGCTTATTGAATCCTATTCTTTTTATTTCATATAAGCCTTCAAATAAATTAATTATGGAAATCCTTAATTTATATTGTCAAATGGATATAGGCAACCCTGCAGCCCTTAGTGAATGTTGAAATAACCACACTATTTAGTTAGCTAAGAAGAAAAGCAATATAAAACACAATATAATTTCTGTTATTGGATCTAATCTTCCAAATTAGTCCATAATAATAATAAAAATCTTAATGATTTGAAATATTTCAAATTATTATCAAGGGGTTAATTTGGCAGATTAGGTTCACTTTGGATATTTCTCATAAGATTTGATATAATAGATATTATTGGACATTAGCAATTATCCAAATTCTCTAGGTATAGTTCAAAAGAGAATACCTTATACTCCTTAAATTGTTATTTGGATTTATTAGATTTCTTATTTTTTTGTAAATATTTCATAAATACATTAAAAATTCTTTGAAACCAGCAACATTATTTGAGATGATGTAAATCGAAACAGGTTTTTCCCATAAATTCAATGTTAAAATGGAGTGCTTAGTTCCACATTAAAATTTTGATTAAGAAAACAGATATATTTTATATAGATATATCTGTTTTCTTAGTCAAAATTTTTAATCTGGAACTAATCACTTAATTTCAACATTTGAGTTTATGGGAAAACTTGTCTCGATTTACATCACTTCAAAGAATGTTGCCTCAAATAATGTTGTTATATTATATAAAGAGAATTATTATGCAGAGACTTATTATGTTGACGTAGACAAGATCAAAATAACACTCCTTTTCTTCACCTATCATAACATTTTATAAAAGTATTGATAATTATAAAATTTTTGAAGGATTGAAAAAATATTCTTTGATTTCTCAAAAATGATTTTATTTTTTAGATGTTTTTTTCTATCCCTAAAAATATCTCAATATAAAAATTATACTAGGTTAAATTGATAACTTTTTTAAATTTGGTACAAAGGCACAATGAAAGGCTTGCATTGAAATTTGCCAATGAAGACTTTCATACCTAAAAATATCTCAATATAAAAATTATATAGGTTAAATTGATAACTTTTTTAAAATTTGGTACAAAGGCACAATGAAAGGCTTGCATTGAAATTTGCCAATGAAGACTTTCATTGACCTAATCTCCCTATATGTCAACTGTATTGGCCGTATGGAAATGCGTTTTGCTTTTCACACAAAAGATTCTGCATCAAATCTAGGACTTATTGCTTGGAAAATTTATTCAGGAAATTTCAACCAGCCTTGTAAAGTGTATAATAGCCTTATCACTCAGAAAATTTGGATTTTAGTTAGTTTTAATTACATTGGCAAATTATGCATTCAGGCTAGTGCTACTTCCAAGTCTATCACAGTCTGGTCAACACCCATGATGGAGTCAAGTTAGTGTAGTAATTTTTCGGAACACATTAGCAAGGCTTTTTGGAGCACATTATGCAAGGTATTCCTGTACTGTATAAAATATATATCATTATTATGTTGCAGTTTATAATTCAATTATAGCATTTGCAAATTGATTTAATCCATTTGCAAATTAATTTAAACCTTTTGCATGTATGTACATTCAAACTTTATGCTATGAACAGTTTAACAAAATGGTGAGAAAGAGTAGTCAATAAACGAGTTCAATATTGGTATATTAAAATTCAGTGACATCACTAAGCAATACAGTGGGTGTAGCCCGTATCTGGTGACACCATCTTGCGAATGACACCAAATATTTTTAAACGTATGTTAAAAAATTACATTTTTGTCAATTTTACAACTGTAAGCATTTTTTAACAGCTTACCAAGTCCCTATAAAATGTTTGATTGGTAGAAAGCATGGATTTAAAAGTTCATAAGGGATGTCATTTATTGTTAGAAGCTATAAAATTAAAAGCCATACTTTCATATAGGAGCTTGGTAAGCAGTTAAAAAGGGCTTACAGTTGTAAAATTGACAAAAATGTAATTTTTTAACATATATTTGAAAATATTGGGTGTCATCCCCACAATGGTGACACCAGGTGTGGATTGCACCCACCACACCCCTTTAATGACAGCCAGAACCAGATTTGCAGTTTTGGGGACCCTAGGATGAGCAAGGCTTTGGGGCCCCTAAAAATTCAAATCAGAAACATCTAATTTTAAAGGCTCCTTATAACTTATAAGAAACCTTTAAAATTTTATTTTCTATCTAGCACTTTAATAAAAATCCATTTTTTATTAAAAGTTTATAAAAGTTGAAAACTGATTGATAGTTTTGGGGCCCCTAGAATTGCAGGGCCCTAGGACTCGGTCTGTAGGTAAAACCGGCCCTGATGACAGTACTGAATCGGTCTGTAGGTAAATCCGGCCCTGATGACAGTACTGAATTTAAATTTACCAATACTGTATTGTACTTGTTTATTCTCTACTCTTTCTCACCATTTTGTTAAATTGTTCGTAGTCTAAAGTTTGAATGTATATACATGCAAAAAATTTAAATAAATTTTCAAATGTTATATTTTGAGCTGGATATTTTATAAAATTATTTTTTTCTTTTCAAAAATTAAATTCAGATTTAATCAGAATATCCTTTTTAATATTTTTACTGTTCCCTAATTTTAGATATAAAAATATTATGATTCAAATTATATAGTTTTTTTATTTTTAATTATTTCAGAAAATTGAAGAAAGAAAACAAGAGAAAGCCAATGCACTTTTAAAATATAAAAAAAGGAAACATGAAAGACACAAAAAACTTTGCAAGAAAACAAAAAAAGGACAACCAATTATGAAATATCAAATAGAACATTTATTAGAGAAAATTAAAAAACAAATGGAAACAGAATGATTTTTAATTAATTATATAAAATTTATAAAATATAAATAATTGTAAAATAATTTTGTGTAATTCTTATTGATTATATTTATAAATTAAATTCTTACTGCATTTAGTAAATCCAACATTGGTGTAGCACCAAGCTGTTCAATTGTTTCATTTTTATCAAGACATGATTGATAATAGATACGAGCTTTTCTTTCAGATTCACTTTTATATTCTGCTTTATTATTTTCTGAAATAAAAGAAATTTAAATTAATTGGAATTAATACATAAAATAAAATATATTGAATAGCAGAGTGAAATTCATTACAATAACTGATTGCATATATACTCATCTATAAGCCAACTTTCAAATTTCAATAGTTAGAACAACATTGTATTAAAATAAAACAGATAATTTTTTATGACTTCAAAACTTTCCAAATCCAATTCTCTCTCAGAATAAATATGGGCATTTAGACAAAAATTCAGAATCACAATATTGAAGCATCATGACTGTGACAGAGAGAATGGTATAATTATATTGCATTGCATCCAGTTGCGTTTTAATGATACAATTTTATTGAAGTGTTTGTTTGACAGAAAATATCAAAGAAATATTAGACATCACTAGTATCAGAATCTGTGTCCTATTAATTTTTTTAATATTTTTTACCAAAATATGACGATAAGGCCAATCTGACTGATTTCTTCGATGATATGGAACAATATTTTACCACCCAGGAAATACCACAAGAAAAATGGGTGGATATCACCGCCGCACAACTTAACGGCAATCCGGCCAAAGTCAGATGTGTCAAACAACTTCCCTGATCTAGAAAGTTTATAATAATTTATAAGTTTCTATTAGATAATGACATTTAAAATATAATTTGTGTGTGACATAACAAGAAAATAAAGATGTACATAATGATATTATTGATACTCCTATATACTAACTAATGCTATGGAAAGTTCCATTTCCTGTTCAACCTCAGGACCACAACCTCCATGCAGAAGTTTCTTGTATAACAAAAATTAAACTTACCAAAATTAAAATAGACAATAACATCTCTGTCAATATAATCATTTATTATTTCCGTTAGCATTAATATGTTACAAAACATAAAAACAAACAAACCAACAGCAACTTCTGTTGTTCAAAAACATTTAGCGTGATGATGAGCAAAATATTTATCTTGCTCATCATCATACCTGCCATTTATCTTACCAGCCATTTATATAAAACATCAACAAGAGTACAGCAGATACTCTTACTCATTTATATAATATTTTTTCTTATTTCTATTTTACTATAAAATAAATTTATCATAATCATTCTTATGTTTGGCTGTGTTGGTTTACATAATCATTCTATTTTTTCCCCTACCATTATAATATTTTTTCTAATCTTTATTTTATTTAATCCACTATTAGTGTAAGAAGATGGCAGAATTTGCCATCTTACACTAATAGTGACTGCTGTTACTGATAATGTCACAAAAACTAATTCAATGACTACAGTCATTACTTATTTTGCCCATCCCCAATATTTTAATTTTCTTTTTATACATGCAAAATAAAGAGAGTGCTTCATATACAAAATTTGTCACATATCAGTAGTTGCCTTTTCAATATATTTTAGCATAAATTAAAAAATAATATATTACAAATGAATCTCCATAGATACCAATGACATCATATATGGTGTTATAATCACAAATGTTATATTTAGACCCATACTGCCAAAAATAAATGAAATACTAAAACAAATGTACTGTTTATTTTTAGTATTTCTTATTTTGAAACAAATACACAACACAAATATTTTTTTAACTTTCAAACAATATTTGACATTAGAAAGCTATGTTGCAAGCATGTAAAGAGTGATCAAAAAGTTTGTATATCTATTTTATACACTTTCACATAATAGTTCTAGTCATCTTTAAAGTATTGACTTCAAAGTTTGCCAATTGTTTTGTTCAAAACATCGAGAGAATTCAGTTTTTGACGTAGCCTGTAATCTGGCTTTCCCATTGGTTTTCATGTCATCCAAGCTGTCAAATCTTTTCCTTTCATAGCTGTTTTAATTAAATTTGATTAGTTTTAGGAAGAGCCAAAATTCAGCTGGGGCCAAATCAAGGGAATATGAGGATTGCAGCACCAAAAAAATATTGTCTTTGTCAAAAATTCTCTAATTCATAGAGCAGTGTGGCATGGTGTATTGCCATAATGGAGAAGCCATCTGTCTTTCCATATGTTTGGTCTTTTGTGCTGCATCACAAGTTGTAGTTGCTTTAAAATCTGTTCATAATAAAGGGCATTTACAGCTGTGTGTACAGGAACAAATTCATGGTCACCATGCTTTCATTCTCAAAAAAAGTAATTAACATGACATTGACATGATATTTGAACATTTGCGTCTTCCTTCGTCTTGGAGAACTTTTTGTGTGCAATGAAGATGATTGTACTTTGGTCTCAGGATCATATTCATGAGTTTCAGTTATGCTTTTGCCAAGGTTAAAACAAAATTTCACATTTGCTATTTGCTCAAATACAGATATTTTTACAAATAAATATTTATGACTTTACTAAAATTATTGTAAAACAAAAATCCAAAGACATACTTTTATGATAATATACTAAAAACTGAAGTTTGATAATCAAGTTACCACATGACAAAACAATCTTTAACCTAGGTGTCACCATTTATTGACAAGATTGCCATTATATGAACTTTTCGATCATTCCTTGTATAGGATTATGTCATAGGCATTAGGGAAGATAGCAAAATGATTTTTTGGAAATTTTTTCCTCAACAATTGTTAGCAGCTATAGTAATTTATATATACAATGGACTCTTGATTTTACGAACTCATACAGACCCCAAAAAATTTTGTAAATGGGAATGGCATTAATTAACATTAGGGACTTTTTGGGATCAACTAAATAGTTTGTAAAAACATGAGTCCACTGTTTATAAAGAAATCAACACCAGCTGATATATCACTGACAAGGAGATGATGATTTCTTATGTACTTTTAATTTTGTTTCAATGTACTGTATTACAATTTATTTATGGAGCCATGTATTTTTGAATTAAAGAATTTATTATATCAATATAATAATAATAATAATAATAATAATAATAATCATCATCATCATCATCATCAATATATGCTTATTAACAAAACTATAAATTTTACTAAGCAATGCTTATTTTAGATTTTGAAATAAATATCATACACATCTTCATGGGACAATTATGGTTCATCATTAGAATTTTACCTTACAGACTATTAGTTAGGAAGATAGAAGCTTAGCCATTAATGAAATTTATCAATATATTAAATTCTATTAAAGATATGTAGATGATATATTTATTATCCTTATTAATCAGATAGTAGCATCAAAGTTTGTAGAAATTATTATTGAAATGCTTACAGTCTTAAAATAAAATTAGAACAATAACTAAAGAGAGTATCACTTCTTATATATGGATTATTACAAAAGAAGACTATTATCCACAATAATTTGTTACACTTCAACACACATTGTTCCATGCATAATATAATAGTACCAACTAGAAAAAACAATTGTATGGAACAAATTTAGAAATGATAAAGAAAGGATCAATTAAAAAGCAAGCTGGGGTATATAAGATTCCAGTAACGAATAAAGAGCACTAATGGTAATAGTGACTTTAACAAACTAATTTATTTCAAAGTAACGTAGTACCAAAGTCCAAAGTTCACAAAAAAAGCACTTAAAGCAGTATAAAGGTATAAACTTTATTATACAAAAACGTTTTCGATACAATAAGTATCATCGTCAGTTGTACAATATACCTTTATACTGCTTTAAGTGCTTTTTTTGTGAACTTTGGACTTTAAGACAAAAGGTTAAGCAATTTGTTATAGCTTCGATTACTGTAACGTAGTACTTTCAGTCTAACAGCTAGACCATCATCAGCATATACAATAACTCAAAGGAACATAAATAGAATATGTGTTCTTACAATTCAAAATTCAAATTTTTATATATACTGTGTTAGAATTGTGCAAGCATAGAACTTAATTTAAGTAGAGAACTTTAGATACATAGATAAAACTGTAATATAAACAAATATTATAATACAAAATAAAATCTGTAAATAAAATAAAAATATAAAATAAAAATAAAAGATTTTATAGTCTGCTATGTACGACATTGACTGATGTTAGGTGGCATTGTTTCAAATTTGTGTCTCTATGACGTAGCGCCATGCAGGCGACAAGTCTACTTACGGCTTATCATTGATTGTGATGTTATGCTTACTAATATGATGTAACTCCAGTGCTTTGGCTAAAAACTTATGTTTAGTATTATTAACTTTCCTAACCATAGTCACATCATCCCATTTTATTTGGAGGTCATCTTCGTATGCCTTAGCAGATAGTGCTGTAGTAAGTCTGCCATGAATAATATCAGATGCACGTTCCCGGATGCGGTGTTTTATAGCTCTGTTTGTGATCCCTACATAGAATTCTTGCCTATTGTTGGTAATATTGGAGAAAGGTATAGAGTAAACTCCTGCTAGGTCAAGTTCTGGTCTCTTATCTTTATCATTGCGTAACAATTGGAAGATTGTTGGGTTTCTCCTATAGGTAACATTGGCTGGTGATTTTCTAACAATATTTTTAACAACTCTAGACTCCATCATTCTAAATGGGACACAAACACTACGTGGATCCGGACTCTGGTGAGTAACGTCATTGGAAGGGGGTGAGACAACTGGCATATTCGCAGAAATAGACTGCAGAACTTTATTATGGACTTGATTAATAAACAATCTTGAATAACCGTGCTGGATGGCTACTTCATATATCCTTTGTCTCTCTGCCATCTTTGCTTGGGAGGTGTTACAATGTGAGTAAAGACACCAGAAATATGCCTCAAGGGATGTCCTCTTGTACTTAACTGGGTTGCTGGACCATCTAGGTATTATAAGACTAGGTGCAGAGGGCTTAACGTATACCCCAGTAGAAAACCCATTAGGTGTTATAGATCATTATATCCAGGAAATGTATACTATTACTCGGGCCTTGTTCCACCTTTAGTGTAAAGCCATAAGCTGGATCAGAGAACATCTGTACTAACTGTTCAGCTTTGTGTTCCCCCTTCCATAGTATCAACACATCATCGACATATCTCGTATATAGTAACCAGTTCGCCTGTAGCATGCCCACACTAAGTGCTTCTTTTTTACGGACTACCATTTCAGCAATGGGGCCAGCCATGGGCTGCCAATAGGTACTCCCTTCATTTTCTGGTAATACTGAGAATTGAACTGGAAGAATGAAGAGTAACAAATCAAGTGCACTAGTTCACCCAATGCTAAGGGGTTAGCATCTGGTGGCATATTTTCTAAGAGGAAGCAGTGGAAGATTGAACATGCGACTGGAATTTCTATAGATGGGTAAAGAGCTTCAAAATCAAATGTCATTATATTAGTGTCATTCGACGGTGTTAAACTACGTAGTGTTGTAAAACACTGGTACGAGGACACACACGTATATGGATATTGGTATAACTTCTGGTCACACCACCTCTGTAACACTGTCTCCAAATGATATATTGGGGCTTGAAACTTTTTAACAACTGGTCTAACACTCAATGGGGTCTTATGAGACTTGAGAAAACCAAAAAGGCGTGAACACGCTGCATTTTTAACTTTCTGCACCTTAAGAAACTCCAGGAAACCTTGCATACGAGTCAATTTTGCTAGACGGGCTGACAGTTTATTGGTGGGATCCTCACTTAATAACTTGGCCTGGGACGATTGTATAAAATTTCCTAAAAAATTCACATATGTCGAATTGCTAATTTATTGCAATTTTCTTAGATTTATCATCTTTCATTAAAGTTAGATGGTGTTCTTCCAACCAGCGGCATGTTTTCACAATGTCATTTTTAACCCTAGTAATAGACAATCTTCTGTCTCTAAAAATGACATTGTGAAAACGTACCACTGGTTGGAAGAACACCATCTAACTTTAATGAAAGATGATAAATCAAAATTTACTCGTATGCAAGGCTTCCTGGAGATTCTTAAGGTGCAGAAAGTTAAAAATGCAGCGTGTTCACACCTTTTTGGTTCGCAATAAATTAGCAATTCGACATATGTGAAATTTTTAGGAAATTTTATACAATCGTCACAGGCCAAGTTATTAAGTGAAGATCCCACCAATAAACTGTCAGCCCGTCTAGCAAAATTTACTCGTATGCAAGGGTTCCTGGAGATTCTTAAGGTGCAGAAAGTTAAAAATGCAGCGTGTTCACACCTTTTTGGTATCATCGACATATCTCGTATATAGTAACCAGTTCGCCTGTAGCATGCCCACACTAAGTGCTTCTTTTTTACGGACTACCATTTCAGCAATGGGGCCAGCCATGGGCTGCCAATAGGTACTCCCTTCATTTTCTGGTAATACTGAGAATTGAACTGGAAGAATGAAGAGTAACAAATCAAGTGCACTAGTTCTCATCATGACTACTATATAAGATTCAACTTGCTTAACATAATCTTTCAAAAATTTATCAAAATCATTATTATTTAAACTTAATATTTGAATAGGGATAATATCTATTCTATTTACAATCCGATCAGGAAAAGACCGCCTGGTTATATTTAATCGGCTATTTTGACAAAAAATCCATTTCATTTTTCTAAGATTTTTTGTTGGTGGTTCAATTACAATATTTATTTCATCCCTGTTATTATGAATATAATAATACAGGAATTTTAAGTCATAATATAAAATAGTCTTAGTAATTGATGTATTAATTATCTTTTGTCTATCTACTATCTTATGTTAGAAAATAATAGCTTTTTAACCTTTCGGAATTCATTTTCTAAATTTATTATATATGTGATAGATGCGGAACCCCACACAATTGAGGCATAGTTAACTACAGACATCACAAAAGCATAGAATATTGCTCTCCTTACTTCAAATGAATTAATAAAGTACAAATTACGCTGTAAGATTCCGAATCTCATTTTGAGTTTTCTAATTAACGTAGTAACATGATCATTAAAAGAAAGCTTATTGTCAAATAGAATACCTGAATCCACAATTATAACAAATAAAAGAACGTATACTCCTGAAAATTTCTTACGCACACCTGGAATGCAGCATATTTTGTAAATCATTAAATTAGACCACTTACCGAAGGAATATGAGATTTATAAGATGACTATGCTATATTTTTGTTCATTTATTTGTTTGAATGTCCAAATAACTTTTGAAATAATCAGTAGATTTTCATAAAATTTGGTATCGATATTCTGCTGTTTAAACTAAGCTTGATGCCGCATCATTTATGCTCTAGCTTTAACCATTTTAAAATGGCGGCCATTCAAATATCTGAGATAATTCTTTAATATATCCTAAATTACTTATTGAATTTTTATGTCATTTAGCAAGGTCATACCATTTAATGAGATCTCGAAGATATAGTAATTAAATCATTATCTTAAAAATTGGTGAGCGTTTAAATTTCAGTAATAACTTTTGATCTATCTGCTTGGTTTTATGAAACTTTTCGTTTGAAAATGGCGGACGTTTAGACTTCTGAGATTTCTATAACATTCAATATAGAGTGTTATGCTAGAGAAAACGATTTTGACATGAATCTATAAATAATCATTCCAAAATAAATTATATATGTTCAAATATTGACGATTAATATTCTACAGAATTGTTTGTTAATAGACGAAATTTTATAATAAATAAATATTTAATAGATGATTTTATAATGAACACAATTTGATTATCTAATTTTGTATTAATTATCATGCATTAATTTAATGCATGATTATTAATACGATTCTAATAATAAACACAGTTTGTATCAATATTAAAACTAGAAATGAATTAAAATTTATAAATATTTCTGAAATTAATGTCGTAACGAAAAAAAAAAAAGATCGTTAAGCAAGACGAAAATAAATTTTTGGTTTTTGGATACCAGTTACCATATTTTATGCTCTCATCTAAAAACAATATAAGAAAGCGAGACAGCATAAATTTTTATAATAGTAAAAACAACTTAGGAACGACATACGATCAAAATTTATGTCCATACTTAAAGAAACAAAATTACGGAATTGCCATTAAAAAGTTTTAACGCTGAATTTTCTCTTATGCATAATTAGGTTTGATCGGATTTCTTAATTGGTATGATCGACGTAGATGATCATGTGGGTTTTTCCCATTTCTTACGACATGTGTTAGTGTCGATGCAACCACGCCCCACATACACATTTACTGTTACAGGTCGATAGCAATTTCTGCCGTTAGATGTCGCAATGTACGTGGAGAAGAATCTATTAAACGATCAATAGGACAATGACTGACTTGACGGATAAGTTAAGACATGGGATGGGGTTTGTAAAGCGGTTCCTCTAATGAATAACGAGGAAATGATGTAAGGTCGGTTCTTTGATGTCCCTACCTTTCCTATTAGATCACATGATGCGAGTTACTATCCTATCCTTTAATCAACACTTTTTTTTTCCTTCCTCCATATAACTGATGCCCATCCCATAACAATTTAAACTTCTTTTTTTTATTTTTCGTAGCTGTTGTTAATAATATATAACTTATCAAATTTAAGTTGTGTTGAATGGAAGAAGAGATATCTATCAATTATTTTTATTGCTCTATCTGAATGAAAAATCGATCATATTCAATTTTTTGAGAGGAATAACATCTTTTCTATATTTAGTATGTTTACATAAAAGTTTCCCCATTTTTATTATAAACTTTCCAGCAACAAATCAACAAATAAAAATTTTTGTGAGTGTCCAGACTTTCGACATTTGACAAAAGTAAACATATAAAAAAGCAAACAACATATAGGCCTATATATAGTATATACAACATATATGCATTTCTTAGAATCTTTTCTATACAGGAAAAAATATTTTTTCTATGTTAGTGTACAATTATTATTTTATATTTTCGGAGATTCGTAATGAGGGGAAAAAAATTCTGTTTTCATTCACCACAACATATTTGATTTCCTCAAAAATGGCGATAAAGTTAGAGAGGAGAAGGAGTAGTCATTACATTAGCATATTCTCTACACTTTTTATTCTCATTTTTTCAGATTTCTTATGCTAAATACGATGTCATTAACGATATACAAATGCACCCACGAGTTAAACAAGATAAACGATGCAATAATATAACTTATCGATGTAAAAATAAACATTTTTCATATTTTAAAGTTTAATTTATCCAGAGAACTGATATATAAATTCGCAGCATAAAAATAATATTTTTTAAGGATGTATCTACATTCCTGTTCTTTAGTTATTTAAATAAAATAAAATAAAAAATACATTTTTAATTATCGAACTATTAAATTTTACCTAAATATATATTTTAATTTTTTTTTTTTTAATTTGTTGAAACGAAATGAGAGATTAAAAACTATCGCGGCGAATTTTTATTTTTCTAGAAAAATGTATCGATCGTTATTACGAAACGTTTAATTCGATTTCTATGTAAATGTTCGAACATTTGTTTAATTTTATCTTCTATTTATTTAGTAATCTAACCGAATGTGAAAATTTAATGCTTAGTTTTTTGATATGCATTATTTTTTTACTTTAATTTTGGTATGAAAATTACTCGGAGACTGTTAAATTACTTATATATTTTTGTTTTAATTTGATGTGCCTTCGGGGATGGAAAGGAAAAATCTGTGCAATGTCTCTATTTAAAAAACGAAATCGCCTCCATTTTACCTTTACAACATATGTTTGCACAGCTGTCACTCTAACATTGAGCCTAATCAAAATGCAAACTAGAATATGAGGTTCATTTTACGACGATTTTGTTGCAATGGTCTTTGAAACGGAGAAGATACATAAAAAGAGATAACCCCCATCAGAGACGTTCTTTCCATTTAAAATCTTGAGATATCGTAAAGAAACTGTTAAAAAAGGAAACTACAGAACTCTTCTTAAGCATGGGATTTTTTTTTCCTGTCGACGATGGAGATAGCGTTAAGAAAACTGCACTAATATGAAGTTTCTCTGTTGAAAACTCGCTTTCTTAAATGGCAATGAAAACATGACCATGACTTTTGGGTGGAGCAAACATGGATGGCTCCAGGCGAGAAAACACGATGGGTTTGTGTAGCAGAAAAGATCTTTATATTGAGAGGTTAGGACCTAAACCGTAAAAAGATTCGACTTGTCGGAATTTCTTTCTGATTGACGACATTTTCAACGCCTTCTTTCAATTCTTGTATTTCTGAAGAGTTTCCAGAACAACTGAAACGTTCGAATTCTCTTTTATTTTTTTAAATAAATGTATAAAATGTAGTTATAGAATTGATAAGCAACTCCTATTTCATTTTTTTATACATAAAAATATTGCTCTTAGAAAAATTCTTATATAGAGATATATATAAGTTTTATAATTTGAAAACTGTCAGGAAGAGTAATGTAGTTTTCTACTTTTTTTCCTTTTGCAGAGGGAAACAGGTCTTTTTTTTTTCTTTTTTAAATGGACATTTCAGTTAAACGTCTATAAAAAGTATGTCTACCTCTATAAAGATACCTCTTTCGGTTTAAAACCAAATGATTTTATAATTATACGAAAATTATAATTTAATAATACTTGCGGGCGTTAGTGGAAACTTCTGAGTCATCCAATCAATCACTTTAATCAGCCTCAAGAATCTCTGCATAATCAGCCCTTTAGGATGTGATAAATTGTACCAAATTATAACGATTCAGCAGATACGATCTTCACAAAAAAAAGAAGAAGAAATTCTTTGTTTACTATAAAACAAATGGAGATATTTTCCAAAATTTATATGAAAAACTCTCGTTTTTATCTAGTAAATTTCAATTTGGGTACTTCTTTCTGTCCAGGAGAGAATTGTTCCTTGTGTAAAATAGCAATAGGGAGAAATAGATAAAACGTAAATAAATATAAACGTAGGTTTTTTTTTTTTTTATCAATTTACAACGATAAATAGAGTTATGTGCAAAATTTTAAAATTGAAAAGAGGAAGATACAACTTTGACTTCGTGTCTATTTACTGTGAAGAAAACAGCAATAGTCATAATCATAAAATATCTCCAGAAAGTATAGTAAAGACTCACTGTCAAAAAGCAGGAATAGGAAAATACCCAAACAGTTGAATGATTGATGGTCACCTATTTCTTATAGGCTCTTGATACCATTTGAAACCAGACTGAAAATGGGAAAGAACTTCGAAGCTTTTGTGAAATTTATTCAAAGAAAACTCGTTTAGATGTTTAAACTTTTTCTGGAAATCATTCTCTATAGTAAGAAATTCGAAAAATATATGTTTTAATGCTAATTTGTTTCTGAAAATGTCTCTCTTATGCAGTTTTAGAATCTGGGTCATGGATCCTATAGGAGAAAACACGAAATAAATTGTTCAAATTGCCGTTTTTTCCGTTTAGAAAATTTTTTTGTAACTTTCTACGTCTATATTTTAACGAGTTATGTATATAAAAAATAATAATAATTGAGAGAAAGATAGAATTACGTGTCACATCGACAATATTTCGTGATAGTTAGATGAAATTTTCTCGCTTAGCTTAGTGACTGAACATATTGTAAATCCTACTATTCGTATAATCAGTATTCACGTATCGATCGTATCCGAGCGGATCTCAGACCAATGTCTGTGCCACCTGGTAGTACTAAAATGACAGAAGAGGTACAGTCGTTTCACATTTCTTTCATCTATGCAAGGGATAGGAACAATTCTCACGAAAGAGAGCGTGCTCGTGTACAGAAATCAGAATTGTACGAATTGGTGGGTGGAAGGGCGATGAATGCGGATACGGTTGTGTCGCAGCAGATGGCAACGTTCCGAAACATTACAACGTCACGATAATAGCATTGTCTGCTTCTTATTTACTACAGGCCTAGGTGTTTACTCATAATGGCGTGACTCCGAAAACGGATTAAACATAACGCTAAACATAATAGTCATGTTCTATACGGTATAGTTCTACACAATCTATACGGTAGCAATCAAAAGCTATCGATTTTAATAATTATTTTTTATATATGTTTACAGTAATGCAATGGCTTGTGCACAAAATCGGCTTAAAATTATAAAATTTATAGTATGGCTATGTAAAAGAAACCACGATAGAATGTATACATTTTTTTAATTATGTAAATCACCTTCAAAAATATTGTCGTGCTTATATTATCAGGCCATCCCAGAAAAAAAATGTCGTTTCAATAACATTAAACATCACTTGCTAATTTAAACAAATACATATTCTCCATTTGAATCAATAACACTCTTCCAACGTTGTGAAAGCTTTAAAAATTCATGTTTAGGCAAGCCGAGACATGCTTGAACAAGTATAGTATAAAAAACGACATTACTTTTGAGACGACCTGATATGATGATGAATAGCACATAAATTATAGAAAAGATGATATACATGATTGTGATGATGATGATGATGATGGTGATAACTTCATTTTTATCACCCTTTTGTCTTTTACTATAATTATATCCAATTGTACAGTATATTACAGTGATATTTAATATAAATTATAGAAAAGATGATATACATGATTGTGATGATGATGATGGTGATAACTTCATTTTTATTACCCTTTTGTCTTTTACTATAATTATATCCAATTGTACAGTATATTACAGTGATATTTATAATAGAAAATTATCACAGTGATAATTTTCTTCTACAGATTTATTTCTGTGATGATCATATTTATCAATGTGGCAGCATAAGACATCACTGTGATGTTCTTTCTATAGCCTATATTTAAAATATTTATTGTCATGATGCTGCTTAGCAATGAACTTATCACTGTGATACAATGTGGTTATCACTTCATCACTATGATACATTGTTATGATCATGATTATCACTGTAGCAACGTAAAACGTCACTGTGATACACATGATCAAATTATCAGTGTGACAACGTAAAACATCACTGTGATCATCATTCTATATATTGAAAACCATTTATATGGTGATGATGCTTCTTATCAATGAATTTTACCCAAACATCGATTACTGACAATGACGATGGAGAAGATTAAAAATTTATCGTGATGATGGAATCTGTTGCACAAATAATAAAAATAATTAATAGACGATGATGCCGCATCTTTATGATTAAAGGACGAAGAAGAGTTTCCGTTCTCATCCAAAAGCAAAGTTTTAAATTACACGTTTGGTGAAAAATTTTCGGTTAAAATTATACGTTAAAAGTCTTTTAGACATCAATTATTATACGTAATTAAAATTTCCGTTAATTTAAATATTTCGAGCTACTAACATTAATAATAAATTGCATTAATTTAAACGATATTATTTTTTTTTTTCGATGATTACATAATAAATAAGCCCGTATTCCCTTCTATATAATCTATTGCTTAAAATATATCTAAAATTAGAAAATTTCTCTTATTAGGTCATTAATTAAAAAGTTATTTAGTTCTCGAGTGTCTAGAAAATTTATATATATTTATTTATATATAAATAATATATATATCTACATATGTATATATTGAAAATGGAAAGTAATTAAGTATAAAGTAGAAGCTGAAATGTCCCACTTAAAAAATAATCAACTTTTGGAATTATTTAATTAAAAATAAGAAAAGTTATTTACAAGATATTTTATTAAATTATTTAAAATGTTATTCATTTAGAAACTTAATAAGATTGCCAAGTTTTCTTTTAACAGAATTTAACCGTATCCAATTAGATTGTAATGTGGGTGTGTGGATGTGAGTATGTGTATTTGCACTTTTTATAAATTAACGCAAATAATGAACGAAGAGTGAAGTGGAGTAAAAGAGAGAAAGAGAGAGAGATGAGGATCTGTTCCAATCCGAGACTAGTAGAGTAGGAAAACAACCGTATACACGTCTTGCAGTTAGTGTTGGAACAAGCTAATTCCTTCGGGTCCTTCCTATAATTAATCACAATCCAATCATCGGAAGCAGCGTCATTCTACATAAGATCCTTTTCTACGGTCCTAGCATCATTTTCTCTATTCTCCAAGTCTCCTAAGCTTCGTACAGGGGATTAAATCATAATGTCGAATAGTAACATGACATGAAAATTAATGGAAAAGATACCGAATAAAATAAAGTAACACTAATAAAATTTCTCCCATATTCAAATTAATTTCGCTTAGATAAAGGAAGATAATTTTTGGCGGGGTGATAAGTTATGAAAGGTGATTATCGTATGATGATGAAATGTCTTATCGATCTTTTTGCAGATTTTTCGTATACGTTATTCCTTTTCTAAATATTTTCTTTACAAGAAATTTTTCGTGTTTTATGACATATTTTGTTCAATTATTTGTTTTCAATTCCTTTAATTCTTTCTTCAACTCCATGTTTTAATTTTTAGTTTATTTCTTGATCTAATACTTTCTTCCGCTCTTCAAATCTATTTTTTATTGAATTATATATTTAATTATGGTCTTCATCTATTATTCATGCTCAGAAATAACGATTAATTTGCTTATATTTTATTCAGCATTCATTGATTTATCAATTTAATTGATTTGTAGTGATGATTCACTAATTTTTACCATTTATTTGAAATTATTTAAAGATTATTATTATGTTTGCTTATTGCTATTGATCTTCAGCTCTGAATTCTAGTTAAACATGAATGATAATAATATATAGTTTCAATTAATATGATTACTACATGTTAAACATGCTCTCTGAAACTATAGATTATCAATAACACGTTTATTAATATACTAAAAAAAAAATACAAAAATTAATGGTTATAAATATATTTAATTAATTATATGTACATAAAACATTTAAAATTTTTCTATAGTAAGCAATAAAATTTTTAATATATTTTTATAAATTTTTAATCATTCTGCGAAGAACAAAAAAAGGAAAAAAAAACCATAGAAGTTTCAGCATGAAAGTCTTTATTGAAAAGCTTCAGAAAGCATTCACTTATGAAACTATTTAATTAAATTATCGCAAGATATTCTGAATAATGGATACCTTTTCGCATTTAGTAACAAAACTTCTTTGACAAATTTGTAAGAAAAAAATATATATTTTATAATAAAGCATTACTGACAACGAACGTATAACGTTTCGAAGTGCTTGAGTAAAGCACATTCAACTTTGCAACACTCTAATGAACAATAAAATACCGCATTTTAACGACGATACCATCCTTTTTAAGTAGAAAACTACCGTTGACAAACCTTGCGTAGCTGGTTACAAATTAAATTTAATACGACCAAAATCATAGTCACAATATTACCGAAAATGCTAGGTGTTGTTTAGATGACCCGTTACGGAACGTAGTTAAACACTTAAGCAAATTTAGTGCAGAGAATGGTTAAAGAATAAAATAAATTACCTTACATCAGCATTGATTTACTAAACTGATGAAAATATTCTTTCTAAATTCCTTATTAAATTCTCCTCTTTTAATATTTTTAAGCCGCAAACTCATCACTGAATTGATTACGCTACTCTAATGAAAATTAGCAAGTAAAAAAAAAAAGATTTAAAAAAAAATTTATTAATAAAAATCATCAATGCAATTTTTTCCAATAAATTTTACGCTCAAAATTCATTAAATAAAACAAAAATTAAGGAAATTATGGATTAATATTTTAAAATTAAAATGGGTAATACATAATTTTTTTTTTGTTTCTATGACTTAAGGCCACATGACTATAAAGTCAAACCATATTCTTTTCTTTTCATTGTTATCAACTATAAAAGTTCCTTATTGATTTCAAAAATTTGGAAGAAAAAAATATAAAAAATACTAAAAAGAAAGTTTAAAAAAACGGAAATAGCCTGGAAGATTCCTACTTCAAACCAATCGACTACTAACCTTAATCAGGGTAAAGTTTGGTCAGGAAGAGTAGTAAAAAAACAATAAAGAAATCCCTCGGAAGAAAAAAGCAGTTCGCTTTTAGAAGAATGATTCAAATGGTGAATTTTATAGCTCCCTACTCTCTTTTAAAAATTTGCTTAAATGACTTACAGATACAAGCTACGTTATTCGAAATACGGACACTTAGTTAAGATATATTTATATATAGAGAGAGACACATATTTTGCATTCTCCAAATTAAATTTTTTTTATTTCCAAAGTTTCGCCGTGCAAATAAAGCGTTTTAAAACCTTTATGCATCAACAATAAATTTTATACAATTAGATAAACATAAAAAACAATAATCCTATATCAAACAATTAAAAAGTGAAATACAAACATTCCAAATGCACTCGTACACAGACATTAAAAATGTCACTCATAAAATAATATTTACTTAAAAATAATAAAATTTTATAAAAGATAAAGTTGTTTATTTATTTAAAAGAATTAAATTATATAATTACGCAATCAAATTAATAAAAATATTTATACTTTTCGAATTAATATATATATACGTAAATATATATAAATAAGCACAGTGGAATATCGCAAAATTTAAATTTATCTAAATGTTCTTACATGTTTTACCAAATGGTGCTACCATCGTTATAAAAATATTCTTTCCACAATTGATCTAACTTCAGTAATACAGATGTTTCTTCAAAATTTTTGGTCTTTAGCCAAATGTGCAATAAAACTGATCTGTCCAAATGTCCTTACTCGTAAACGAGTGATCATATATAGTTTCCAAAATTTTCTTCCTATCTACGAACTGATACAGTGGAAATGGTTAAAGTAAGTTAAATTTCATCGCCAATACCGCATACATATTATTTTTCTTCAGACAACTTTCTAAATAGTCTGTAGTTTTACAGAAACCAACGTTTGACAGTAAAATATAATTTGAAAATGGCATCGTTACCTCTTTATGAGATTTATGTATTTCTGTTTCTTCTTCTTCCTGTCTTTCTCTGTGGTAGTTTTTGACCTACTCTGAAGGAATATTTTTATAAAAGAACATCTGAATCGGTATTATTAGAATTGAATACTAAAAGGCACCATCTTACATTTTATATGTCCTTCAGTAATAAGTCAATATAATGATCATATCTGTGTAAGAAATACAGGAAATTTTTTTTCCAACATGTGGACTTTTCTACATTGATAGAAGTTATAAAATGCAATATTTAGCAGAAAATTTTAGATAGAAAATATTTTTTATTTGTTATTTTTCTATATTTAATAATTTTATTTCTGCAATTTAAAATTTAAAATGCTAGCTATAAATATAGGGATATATCTGTATATTTGTACTTCTTCTAAGAAAATTTCAAATTTCGTTCTTGGTAATTTATTTATAATGATAAAAAAAGTATCTAAATGTCATTCGCGATGATGAAGATTCGATCAATAAACACTTTTCTCTTTCTCTTTCTATCTCATGATTTTTGATAGAGTTCAATAACAATTCAGGTGACGAAGACCTTTACTGTCTTAAAAAATCATTTGATTGTTTTTTCCAAAAAATAGTCAGTCAAAGATATTAGAAAGTCATTTCTGTTCAATTCTGTCCACTCCATATGTCTAGATGAATGGTGTTTCTTTCATGCACGCAAAAACTGTGTAGACATATGACATATTTGGATAGAAAAAAAGAATATGATTGCAGTAGAAAATATGATTTATGTATCTGCAAAATTCCTCTTTAAATTTAAAACTAAAAACTACAAATAAGACTATTCACGTGAATGCGATTATATTATAAATTTCTTACTTCGTGTTATTAATGATATGCATCAAAATTCTAAAAATTCTTTTTGGATATCGTAAAAAGCCAAATTTTATTTTAAGCATGTTGTTTCGTACAGTTTTAAAGACATAAAATGACATTTAATCAATCAATCGTGCAATTTCCCCAAGCAATAAGTCAGTCAAGCAAGAGAATGACAATTTTACTTACTTGATAAGAAAAAGTTAAAGTTTAACATAGACGAATTCTACAGTTTGCACACGTATTTTTTTTTATTTCTACTTTGCAAGTACTTGAGAATCAATATGTGTAGGAATAACGTCAGTATAGATGTAAGAGTCTCGGAAAATATTTAATGACTCCAGGGAATCATTTTATGAGTTTACAATAACCGCGAATAGCTTGGTTTTTCTTCACTCAAATCGGCCATTTCTGTCAAACAAACATTCAGGAACAATCACAATGCCATTGGAAACTATAGACATACCACGATTGTAAGAGTACAATCTCCTATACCCGAATGAAATAACGGAAATGCCCAGAGGGTAAGAGGATACAGGCAGCTGGGCTAGACAACTGTAATAGGGATGAAGATCTGGCTAGATTAATACCAGCTCTTCCATGTTCTATGCCCGAGGCCAAAATAACACTATACCTCAGCAGCAGTCTCTTCTTGTCAATAAAGTTGATGCGTGATCTGTGAGTCTAGCACATGTCAGAAGGAATTGATAGTAAGTCTGCTGGATGTAAGTAGGGTTATTTTTTCTTAGTCACACCGTCAGTCGTGCACACGCCCATTCCCTGTGTCGTTTCACTGCTTTCTCCTCCTCTGTAGTCTCCACAGACGATCTTTTGTTGTTAATACTGATTACTTGCCAAGATAAAATGACTTCACACCATTAGCAGTTGCAACAACAGAATGACTAATATATTATATTGACTGTTCATCCAGACAAATCCGCAAATGGTATAGTTTGTTGTTGATTTATGCAAATATTCGCGCCTGATTTTAGTAAAGTTCATTAGTGTTATGGACAATGACAAACGTTGATTCTTTACAGAGGACAATTTAAACCTAAGTAAGTAAATATAAAGTCTAGTTTCTCCGAATTAGATATACATATACGTTACTTCGATTAACTTAAGGATATGCATATAAAACGGCAACGAGTGTACATCTCCATTTGGAAATGAGTACTTATAAGAATCTACCAGAGCTCGGTTTGGTAAGAAAAATACAAATTTTAAATTAAAAAAATCACATATAGAACATTTTTTTTTTCTCAGCAGAAATGATAATGAGTAGTAAATATTATCAAATATTTTTTTCTGTATGCTATTAAATATTTTTTTTTATTCATTAAGCAAAAAAACACGTTAGAAAATTTTTCTTTAATAATTCTTCTTTAGATGATTGCTTAAAATTTAATTCCTTATATAATAAATGAATTGAACGGATAAAATAGGATTAAAAATTGTTTTCTTTCATCTAATATGTTTAACTTGGCGAATTAAATTATATTACTCGCTAAAAATGGATTAAAAATTAATTACATTTAAAGGGAAAATTTTTTACGATTAATTAAAGTAAAAAAGAAAATAATAATAATAGTTGTGTCATTTTTTTTAAATTAATTTTTAAAGATGACTTTTTAAAAATGAATCAAATACGGAAAAATTATCTAGCAGAAAAATTTTTAACGTTTCGAGAAAATAGTTTATTTATTTATTCATGTTGAAGCGGAATTCGGAAAATGGTTAATAAATTAAAATATCGAAAGTCGTATTATTTAGAGTATTATGCGATTTAAGTAAACTCTCTAGGAGATTATAGCAATTGCAATTAGTGCGTAAACAGAAATTACTCAAATTTAATAAATAGTTTTGAATGGAGCCGAGTCTGGAATGCTGTATAATATATGATGAATGCTCAAGGAAGATAACAAACTGGAAGATTTGTTTAATCAGCAAATAAGTACATCTAAGGAAACCCTTAATATGGTTTCTGTATTGGATTATGCTTTCGGAATAGAAACAATTTAACACACTTTTGCTTTTGGTACGTTAGAAAGATTATTCTATGTGCAACGATAACTTGTACGCAACAACAGGCTTGATGACAGTATCTGATTCTGGAATGTGGAGACATCACACAAATTTATTGATTTTTAACCAGGACAGAATTATGCTACTGAGTTACGAAATTTAATAAATAAATTCGAAAGTAATCTATATTAAAGCATTTTAGAAATATTTCTGCATTTATTTCTCTAACCAAATTAATAAAATCATTACTGAAAAATAAACAATTTACTAATGCAAAATTGTTTTAATTTTTATTCTTTTTAATAATTTCATTTTTTTATTTTTTTAATGTTAAAAAATAAATAAAGTTTGACAGCTCTATAAGTTCTTATTAATTGAAATAGATGGCAATTATTACGTCATGATATTATCAGTACGTAATTGATTATTGCGTCATGAGCATTGTTATCGATTTAAGGTTATTATTGAAGTAAATATACGAATGTTTTACGTCATCAGTTTATTTTCTATGACGTTTCCCATTGTTACATCATACGCATGCTAACTGTGGATACAATCAATTGTTGCATTACTGTTAATTATTAACAGATAATTCAATTATTTTCAAATAACAAACGTGTTGTTAATACAAACAATTATTTAAATTTTAAAGCAATAAAGTGCGATTTATTTGTAAATGCATAATTTTTCAGTTTTATTGAATAAATGGCTCTGTAATTTTTAGAGAAAATAAGATACTTTAAGCTATATTTAATGCAGAAATTTGATATTAAACACATCCATTGATTACTCGATCTTGTCTTAAAATTTCTTCAAATATGGTGGGTGAGTAGCGATTTTTTTTAAAGGGTCATACGAAATTTATAGGTAAGACGATCGTATATATTTTAGAAACAAGATAAAAAAAAATGTTAAAGAAAAAAGAGAGAAACGTCATTTCTGTAATTGTAATCCAGGAAGTATTATTTTACAAAATTTGAAGAACGAGTAAATCGATAATTCTAGTAAATCTAGAAGTTCTATAAGCACAATCGCATTATCTTATAAGAGAACATTATCATAACGATAAAAAAAATCATTTAAATTAATCATGCCTGAAAAGAATGTTTTATTTTAATGAGTGGAATCTTTAATATATGTATATTTTTTTTTCAGTAATTTTTTTCCTAAGCTTATAAACATTTAGCAACACGTCAATAACATTAATTTTGAAGGATGATACTGTCGAGTTTATCTTTTTCTAAAATATCCTAATTTTTGTAGAATTCGACAGTAAAATCTCCTAACAAAACATTAACCATGAAAAATGATCCGTGAAAAATGGATAAAGGCTAGGGAAAAAATATATATATATATATTACTTATCTCTTGTGTAACTGCTCTTGCTGATTGAATAATAATAAAAAATAATATATGATTGAAAAATATTTAGTAAACTAAATATACTGTGTGTATATATATATATATCTAGATTTATGTTTGATTTAATAAAAGGTAAAAGTTGACTTACATAATGAAATTATAAATGAAAAATATTGTTATAAAAAATACAAAATAAAGACCACGCAGATAATAATTTCTCAAACAGTAAAAAAAATTGAATTTTATTCAACAAAAAATCTTGGAAAATCGTTATTTATTTATAAATGCGGCAAAATTCGTTCTAAATATTATATGAATGAGGTAAAACAAAAATTTTGCAGATAAATGTTATTATTTTACCTACTCTTTTCATTTCTTCATATCAGATAATATTTTTTTAATATTAAAACTGAATGATACTTTTTTTTTTTGCATTAAAATCAAAACTGATTTTCGTATAATTTAGGAAAGAAAAAACCAAAAATTACTAATGGAATAAAAAAAAAATATATATTTTTATTCCATCGAACTTTACAGTTTTCTTCAGATTTAAATGTTCATCATCGATAAATCTGCAGATGCAGTTTGCTGCAGTTGCTTCAGAAAAGAATCGATAAACTTGGTTCATGCCAAACACTCGAAAGTTCTGTATTATTATTATTTTATATTTTTAATATATATAAGCAAAGTTTTATACTTTTAACATTTTATAATCTAAAATATGACAAATTTATTGTTTATATAAAGATTAATGGAATATTTTCTTAAGATTATACTGTTTATAAAAAGTAGAATATAACAACTTGCAAGCGTAAACTTAGAGGAAACAAAAAATAAAAAATAAGTTTACACATTGGTAAAGCTGTAAATAATTATACGATACTGGAAGCATTATAGGATTGAATTGAATTTTGTCTTCTATAAAAAAAGAAACTAAAATACAAATTACACATCGTAGAAACAAACTCGATTAGTAGAAGGTACTTTTCAGAAATGGAGAACAAGATAATCATCATTACCTTACCTAAAGCCCCTGTTGTACAATCAGTTCATTCGATAATGAAATCCATCCAGTACAATCTTGAAACAAATTTTTATAATTGTGAATAGAAATATTATTACTCTTAATTTTTACTTAATTATTAAAAAAATCAATTAAAATTATAAAAAATATATCAGACGTTTAGATATATAGATATATAGTAAATATAAAAAAAAATGTTTGTATCCATCTAATTTATTGTAAGAAATATCCATTTATATTTATTATAAATGAGTTATTTTCACAATAATATGTATTCTTTCTTTTATGGTTGACTTGATACCAAGACTAATGGATCCAAAATGTGTCCTGACAGAGATTTCGTGTTGGACTTTCAGATCCAGAAAGCAGCATTTGCTATTCTGTCCCAAAGAATGTACGATCCTGATCGAGAGCAGGTTTACTTTCTACCTCTTGTAAAAATGACTTGTCAGCAACTCTTACGTTCTTTTTTGCAACAGCGTGGCTTTACAACTGCATTATACATTTTGCCATAACCATTTTACTAAACATATTGTCCTTTCGTAACGTATAAGGCAAATTTTTTATAACCTACGTCATATATATCCTTTATATCCTTGTAAATTTAGCGTAATAGAAAGAGATATATTGCATTGGTTTTTGTGGGATTTTTCAATGTAAAATTTCTGTATAATATAATTATCAGGCAAAATCATTAAACACAGAGTTTTTTTTTGTTCCTTGCTTTTTATTAACTGTCTCTATTTTCCTGCAATTCAGAAAATATTTGCAAAAATTCCGAAAATTCCAGAGTATTGAGAAAAAATGAAACATCTTATTTCCTCTGGGAGTTTGTTCGAATGTTTATCTAGGTGTTTGTTTTTATGCAAACATTCCAACTTTGTGCTTATTTCAACAAGAATTTATATTTTTCCTCGGGATGAAGATGATTGTATCCATATTTTTTTTAGTGGAATATATTCTGTTTTAAACATAATGCGAAATAAAATTAAATCAAATTTGTTAAATAATATTTTCTTTTTTTAATTCATATTTATACACTTTCTGTACAGAAGATATTTATAAAAACAATAATTTACACCTTTGATGAAGTTAATGATAAAAGATATACTCATAAATATTTTAAACTAATAATCATAGGATGAGTATATTTATTACCATTGTTAACTAAAGAAAAAATATTATACTCAATAAGCTGATAGGGAAACTAATGATAAACCTATACTCAGTTACAGAAAAATTCACAGGAAAATATTTTTCTTTAATACAGACATTATATTATATGCATTGTGTAAAGATTTATCAACATTTTTCTAGTAATTTGTCTTTCTTGTCAGTTTTTCATCAAATTTAGTTGTTGGTTTATTGTTAGAAAAAAAAAAGAATGATAAATGAATGTTTCACATACTATTCTCTATCGTAAGCAACATTCCATACAATCGCTTGAACAATCTGAAGTATTGAAATGGGAAAAAGTCGCTTTTTATACACCTCCTAGATAGATAAATCGTTCAAACACAATTTTCTTTTTCGAAGAGAAACTATGGAAAAATCTGTTGTCGACCTTTACAAACACAAAAAATTGAACTTGCGAATTACTATTTTTATCAATTTTGCTCTATCTATTAAAATATTGTAAATATTTTCAAATTATATCAAAAATTATGCATAAATAATTATAATAATAACCATTCATCATACTGTAAACTATCCCCTTCACAGGGGTGCAGCCCCTCCCCATGGGGACCCCGGTGCCCGTGAGGAGATAAAACTTGGTGCAGCCCATCAGGGAGATGAAACCAGACCTCAAGGGCCCGGGCCTGTTGAGGGTGCGCCTCCATCCGACAGGGGCCTCTTGGTCCCTGATGGGTGCAGCCCCACCCCATGGCCTGTGGGGGTTTCATATCCCCATGGGCTGTGGACTCACCGGGGAGATGAAACTGGGGCCCATTGGGGTGGAGCCCCGCGGGCCCACCAGTGGAGTGGGGCGTTGGGGGCACGGCACCTGTGGGGTGCAGCATCCATGAGCCCCCGTGCAATTACTACACATTTGAACTAATGCTTAATAAAATATATAGTAAATAAATTTGCAAGATAAGCTATTATTATACAATATGCTGTTATATATAGTATTATAAGATTAGATCACAATAGTATATTTCCACTCATTTATATGAGCGGGGAATTTCTAGATTTTATATTTCGGGAATTCTTGAGAATTATCGGGAAATACGATTTCCCGTTCTCAATTCCCGAAGGTTCCAAAATGTCGGGAATTTGGAAACAGTAGGTGTTCGGTTTTGTCTACTAGGATTGTTCTGTCATAGCACATCTTGTATGTTGAGTTTTCTAAGATTGCATCTGGTATGTATTTGTAATATGGTGTGTGCGTGTGCGTGCGTGTGTGCGTGTGTGTGTGTGTGTGTGTGTGTGTTTATTAATTTGTGTTTGGTTGCAAGCTTTTGGTATCGTGTGCGTGTGCGTGCATGTGTGTGCACGTGTGTGCGCGTGCGTGCGCGTGTGCGTGCGTGCGTGCGTGCGTGTGTGTGTGTGTTTATTAATTTGTGTTTGGTTGCAAGCTTTTGGTATTATGTTTGCTACTTGGTTCTTGGTTGTGTCTGTGCAGGTAGTCTGTTTGTGTAAGAAGCTTGCAACCCAACATAATGTGTTGAAATAAAGTTCATATCAGTACAGCACAAACAGCAGTGAATAAAAAACAAGATTTATTAAAAGACAGCAAAAACGTTTTCGGTATGTTGCTATACCATCATCAGTTCCAAACTTACAACACATTAGAACAGTTATTTTTTTTACAAGAGGCCATCCACAATATTTGGTATGCTAAGGAATGACAAACAAAAGAGGAATCTCAATTTCAAGTCAGGTATTTATAGGATACCAGTAGAAAATGTTCAAGACCATCGCAGGGAAGTATATATAGGTGCCACCAAGAGGAGTTTTAGCGACAAATTAATGGATCATAAAGATAACATACAAAAAGGAAATCTATTGACGGCATTAGCCCAAAGGGCATATGAGAAGGATATTAACATCTTATAGGATGAAGCAAAAGTCGTCAAGTAAGTTCAAGACCATAGAGAACTATTTGTTTCCAAAAAAGTAGAGATTATAAGAGCTAATGAAAATGAAATGTTATTAATTTACAACTGGCAGATAATATGACGAATGCCTGGAGGTACGCAATCCAGAAATACGGCGATTACCCATAGAATTTATCCAAGTTAACAAATATGTTTTTGTATTTTACTTGAACACTTTTAACGAGATAGACTTTAGATGTATATGTGGTAACCATGAGCAGATCCTAAACACCTTAGTGTTATTTTTGTGTTTTTATATAATTTGTGTACTAATTTTATTTTTTATTATTTTGTGTGTTTTGAGCCAGAACTTTATTTTGTGACTATTTGTTGGCTAGACCAATTTTTGAAATTGATACTAAATTCGACACACTATTATAATAGTAAAAATTCAGCTCACTTTGGCAGAATGTAAACGCAAAAAGTTTTTTCAAATATTTTATTTTATTGTAATTATCTGTCATGTCAGCCCATGTAAAATGTATTAGATATGTCAGAAATATTTTTATAAAATTACTTTTAAACTTTTATCTTCCGTATATTTTTATTAATATTGATCAGTCAAGTTGAATTCTTTTTTTTTAATATAATAATACTGAAATATTCATTATAAACTTCTGTATAGTAAATTAAAATTTTCTCTTGGATTTTATATATTTTATAGTTTTTAAAAAAATAGTTGAAGTATTGAATTCAATCGAAAATATTGCCAATTTTTATACAGAAAATTTGTAATTTACATCGTATCAAAAGTATCGATTTTGCATCCACGTGTATTTTAAATTATCAATTTCAAATCCATGTGTATTTAAAATTATCGATTACAAATTCACATTTATTTAAAATTATCAGTTTCAAATCTACGTATATTTAAAATTATCGATTACAATTTTTTAATTTTTCGATAAGTACAAAAGTTCTATTTTTTGATAAAATATTTTGGAAAAACTCAATCCTTTCATAAATAATCATTCCAATGTCTTTAAAACGTAAAATAATCTAGATTAAACGGAGGAAACTCTTTCTTAAAAATAATATTTCCGCATAAATTAGGTTATTAAAATAATAAAAAAAAAAATACAGAAAAGAAACTTTTTAACATTAACAGATCTCTAAGGAATTGATTAATTATCATGTTAGATAATTAAATATATCTGTCAGATTCTTTTAGTTAAACGCCTAGAAGTTAAGAAAAAACTGAAAAGAAAATAATTGACATTATTTTATGGCTCAAATTATCCTTTTTTTACGATTAGCGCATTATAATCCAATTAATTATTGCTCTTTTTTTGCTTCCACAGAACTTTTACTTCGTTTTTTAAATGCCCTTTTTCTGGACGAATTTATATATTTATAAATAATCGAGAATCGTTCGGTTTTGCATCGATTATCGGATAATATTTAACAGATAGAATTAAAAAGAAAAAAAAAAAATTTTCTAACTCCATTAACTTAAATTCTTATAGCTGATACAAATCTGATAAATCTCATGAATCAATTGTTGATTGTAAAAAGCGTGTTCTTTCATTATAAACGAGTTCGTGAAACCTGATAGTGAGAATTAGACTCTTATCACACTTTTAACAGCTCGTTAAGGTTGATAGGTCTAATTGCTTTCTAGTACCCATAGCTGTAAATATTCTCTAGCATAATGTGGATAGTTGAGAACACATAATATTTTATTTAAGGAAGAAGAAGGAAAAAATCTATTTAATTTTCTAACTCATATAACTTTTCTCAACCTTATAGCGGTATTAAAACAATCCTGGAATTTAAACTTCCTCTAACCATTAGTGTAATCTGTAACTTGAGTTGTAAACTATCGATTTTGATTTAAGTAAGAATTAACTATGAAAATCTTTTGCTAGTTAGCATTAGAATTAAAGAATTTACGGCAATTGCCTTTATTTCTCTCATACGTTCTTGATTATCATTAAAGTTCTTTTTGCTCATAATGATGTAATTGAACTAGTTTAATCGATGATGTTTGTTTTCGACGCAAGTCACGTTCATTGGTTTCAATCAGATGTCCAGAAATTCTCGTTGTCCCAGTAGGTAGGTGAATTGTAGGTATTCTAGCTATTCCCATGTGGTCGAGTCTCTGTAAGACAGTACGTCAGATGTACCCATTTATCCATTAGATGTAGCTGACCGATTCGACAAGCTCTCCTTGCCATGTTTGCGGATCGAATGTTTATCCAAGATAATGCGAAAACTAGCTTTTGTAAGAACTTTACAAAAATATACAATATATATATATATATATAACTCATCTTATTATTGATAAACTGCATTTCAGTTTTGATTACGTACAGAAATAAAATTTATATGTTTACAAGTACTTGATTTTTATTATAACACAAAACAAAAGTAATGCATAAAATCATTTAAAACAATTTTTGAATCCACTTGTTTGCATTTTAATGAATCTTTTGTAATTTTAATAAATGTTACGTGTTAGAAAAGCTTATCTCTACTTGATTAAAATTTAAATTTAATTACTTCTTTTTATATATGAGTACTGATTTAATAGGAAAAATAGAAAGAGACAGAAAGAGAAATTTCAATCAATATCTATTTTAATAACGAAATTTGTTATTAATTATAAAAATTTTGATACGATTTTTCGATGTTGATTTAATTTAAACATTAATTTAAAAAAAAAAAAAAATTAAAAATGCCTGACAATTCTGCACTAATTAAAAATTTTAAATGAAAATTGTGAAGTTTTTACATATCGCTGATAATCTAGCGCTCTAATGCATTTTTTTATGCGTGTATCTACGAGATACTGCATATTAACAAGTAGACACGTTTAAATATGTCGTAATCTTAATAACAAACACATGATTAACACACATGTATATATAGGGCCTATATATACACGTGTTCATCATGTGGAATGATATATTCACTAGAGTGAAAGTTCAGCAATAAAACAGCATTTAAAGTAACACTTTCTACATTTTTCTTTGCAGGGAAACCTCGTCCAGCTGTAACTTGGTGGAGAGAATATGCTTTAGTAGATGATTCATATTCTTTCATCCCAGGAGATAATTTGGTAAGAAATCAAATCGAAATAACAGAACTGAAACGTCACGATCTTCTGGCTGTATTTACATGCCAGGCGTCCAACAATAACATCACTGTTCCTGCCTCAAGTGCCGTTACACTAGATCTAAACTGTAAGTAACGCAAACGTTTCTTTTAAAGTAATATTAAACAATTACTTTACCATCATATTAATGATAAACGTAGTCACTGGAGCGAACGTAGGTTAACAATCATTAAGTTATATCTTTTAAAATATCCTTTAAGATGAAAGGCATTTGAAAAATTACGTTTTGAAAACCGTATTTTCAGCACCGTAATTTGTTAGGTAGCATGTGTTTCCTTATTTGTTAAATAAAAGAAAAGCGGAATGAGGAATTCAAAGAAATTCAAATAGAAATAGCGTGTACGAATAACAAACTGTTTCGTCCCTGGTATGCTGATTGTCAGCAAATAATTCGCATTTGTGATGTGTTTGCTTTGCCATATCGATCTAAAGCGGACCTGTTTATTCAGCAAACACGTAGAATGATGCAGCTAAGAGACAAACTGTAAAGAATGAACCGAAGAAAAAGTAACCAATTACGAATTTCCACAGATTACGTGCACTTCTTCAAACCCATAACATCAAATAGTCTCTTTTGGAGACATGAGATATCAATTCACACAGAACATTAATGGGCTTAGTTAATGAACAAACGAATAGGAAGAGAATTTAGAAAAAAAATTACAAAACTAGAGGTTTATTTATTCCTTCATTACTAAATTACAAGACTGTTTTTTTTTTTTTGTTTTTACTTGATTATTGTTTTCGTTTTCGGAAGTTTTGTAAAGTTTCGTTGTGCAGTAATGACTGAACACACACGATCGTTAAGAGCACATCATTTCAACAATTTTCTGCTCCGCTGCATGTCACTTCCCTCTTATTGTTTAGTACTCATCTGTTTTCCCAGCGGAGTGGACATTCTGCAAAAAGGGGTGTATGTTTTTGTTCATCAAATGACGTCCCAAGATTGCATTTGATGTTAGCTGGCTTTAGACTGTTCGTTCCACTTCATCGCCGGCAAATTCCTCGAACTAAAGAGATCATTTTGACGACCTTAACAGTGCTACAGATTTAAATGACAATGTTTCTTATGCCAAATTTATCATTGTCGTGCACTCGACTCTTGTACCTAATGAAGTTTCAGTAAGGTTTATTGCATTAACCAATTCCTTCTTTTTTTATTTATTTTTTGTCTTTTTATTATTACTATCGTTTGTAGGATTTATGAAACTTTGAGCCCCAGTAATACCCTTACGAGTAGCGGAAAAATTTAATTAAATTTTAATAATTCCGATATACAAGAAGAAGAAAATCGTTACCATAACATTACATTTTTCGAAACATATATGTAATGATTTAAAAAAAATTTATATATATATATGATATTTTTATTTTTGTGTGAGGACAAAAACAGATTTTTTATACACATATATATTTCTGCATCATTAGAAAAATGTATAGATGCAGGAAAACACATAAGTTATTGTATCCCCATGTTTATTTTTGATTTTGATAAATTTCAAAAACGTGTCTGACATTAAAAAGTTGCACTATGATGCTGTAAAGAGTTATGATTAGAGAAGGAAACTTATGAGGAAAGAAAAAAAAGATATATATCAAAGCAAGATATATGGTAAATATATGGAAAATATGGTAATTGGTTAATTACCATATTTTCCATAGAGTTAATACTTCGATTAGTGCGAATTCTTTGCGCGAGAAATTCGTGGAACCAATTATTCGCACTAATCGAGGCCTACCTTTGAAGATATTCTGAAGTCTGTATGTCATAATTTATGAGGCACTTCAGATTTTCTAAAGCACATGTCGAACGTCTGTGGCCACTACTTGATATTCCACGACAAATTTGTCTCTCTAACAGAATAAAAATTGATGCCAAGAAAGAGAATTCTGTAATCATTTTTCTAAATATCATTAGCGGTCTATTTTGTAAGTGAAATGCATTTGTCTGATTGATGGCATCAAATAGGTCTGGCCAATCCAAATTGTTCCAATTGTAAATACTAATTGTTTTCCTCATGGCCAATTGTATGTGCCTTTTCAAGAGTCAAAGAAGCAAAAAAAGTTTGAAACATTAGAAAATCGAATAAATCGACAAAATTCTAATAGAGAAAGGAGATAAAGAAGAAGTGAACATTCGAAGACACATGTTTCAGATAGAAAACATATCTATACGGGAAAGATTTTCAGAATATATTGAAGAAAATCCTTATAATCATCTAAAAAGTTATAATTTAAGAGAAAGAGAAACTTCAGTACAACACCATGAACTGCCCAAGCAACGCCGAGCATGGGTCTGCTAGTGCTATTATAAATTCTGTGAAAAAATAAAACTTCTAAATTCATTAGGCCACATGCTATAAATTTTGGGATAACATCTAGGCAACATTTAAAATACTTAGATCTAGATACAAAAAATTTTTTTTTTGCATATTTTACGCCCGCTTTCCAATCAAGTAGAGTACTAAGGAGGCGATACAAAATATTTAGATTGGCAACAGTGAGTGTACAGAAGGGATATTTTAGTTGCCAAATCGCCATTTTACCCGAGGCTGCACTATTTTTACTTCTTGTTTATTCGGCATTTTTTAAATTTTACCAAATAACTCGGACAAAATATCATCATCAAACTGGGACAGTCCCGGTCAAAGCGGCCGTCTGGTAAGTCTAGCTATGATGGAATCGGTCGAATATCGATCCCCCTCTATTACGAGAGGATCAAGTAGGACCGAATTTTCCTGAAAATATTTGATGTGATATTTGAAGTCAATATCAGGACCGTATTCAGTATGTTAACCGACTGAAATTCAGAATATGGCCCAATTCTACGAGTCTAGATATATGTTTCCCAGGCCCTCAACCGGCTTACCTGATTGTTTCCATCAATATTAAGCACAAATCAGTCGTATTTTTTTAAATGTGGGAAATGTGCAAAAAGCACTTCCTGCAATTAAATAAAATTAACGTTTATATTTAGAATGCGTGTTTACTTTTCCATCCGTTAACTACGTAGGGGTATATTTTAGAGAGTAAAGGAAAAATAAAATTTTCAGATTCAAATTGCAGTATTGAATTAATTCATTTTACATTAGTTCTACTTAATTTTTTATGCAGATCTCGCAAATTATTCATAATTTCGACAAAAGTTTTAACTTTTGTGGAATCTAATATGACAACACGCAAATCTGAATTTAACTTAATGAAACGATGGAATGATCAAACAAACAGAACAAATGATCAAATGAATTTATAAAGTATCCAAGTTATATCACTTGGATATTTATAAATTCAAAAGTTCTTTCAAGCAAAGACTATATTATCAACTTCGAAATTTGATTGAATCATCAAACTAACTTTTCCAAAGTAATTTTTGGCACTGATAATAGGGATCATAAGAGCACTTCTAAGAGATATCGTTGATAATACAATGATTTAAAAAAATCAATATAATCATAAAATCAAAATTAATGTAAAATGAATTAGAAACTGAACAACAGCAATTTGATTGGATTGGACAAAATTATTAGCGAAAATACAAATTTTAAATTCATCTTTATTTTAATTCATAAATATTACAATATACAGTATTCAATTTTGGATCTGAATTTTATTCTCTTTAAAATTTATCTGAAAAATATATTAAAATAATCATCATAAAGACAAATATATAAGCATTATATTCACACAATTATTATTACAATACTAATATTTAAAAGTAGATAATATTACTGGTAATGTACAGTATTTAAATGTTAGGAATGTTTAATTGGCTCTCATAATTGGTAAAATATATATTTTCCCATAAATTCATTTTTTAAATAACAATAATTGTTTATTCTGTCAATATAAGTTTATAATATCAACTAAATAAAAAATTAAGTGAGAGAATTAAAAAATTTTATTAATTACTGATTATTCATAATTTAAAAATTAAAATTTGAAAAAATAAATTTTAATAGGTAATAAACTTTTCAACAAAATATTTCATATTTTTTCCTCAAATATTTTATGCTCAAATGTAATTATATACAAATATTTACAAAAACCTTCATGATTTCAACCCAGTGTATGTTAAATACAAAATACTATTATTTTATTTTTTTTTTTAACATTTGAATATTTTTAATTAACATTATGAATAACAGTTCAATTTCAGTAAAAATTTCACTTTGATTAAATTCTCATATTAAAGTAATATATTATTTTTTAAATAATTTAATACATAAATATAATGTCAATGGAATTGTAGAACCAGATAAATATTTAGAAATTTTTGTTAGGCAATAATCAAAAAATAATTTTATATATATAGAGAGACAGTAAAACAAAATTTTAACCTAAATTCCAAAATTTGCATTTATAGTTTTGCAATTTAACTTGCAAATAGTGTAGATTTTTTATTAATTATTATTCCCTATTCTTAATTTTTTTAAGTAACATGACAATATATTTTAAAAAAGTAAATATTTTTATTTTTTAAATTCAGCTACCATACATATTGGCAGTTATTCCTAAATTCATTTCTTACATTTCCCCCACAATATGAGCAAAACTTGATAAAACTAAGTGGAATACATCACTTTATTCATTTTTCTATTGAGCTTTTGTAGATAATAGTTTTCGTTGTCTAGTCCTAAAGAGAACAGTTTGTTTTAGTCAAATATAACTTTATTCCAAAGTTTAAATTAATAATAGAATTAAATACCTTGACTCTGTTCGATGTGATGTATATTCAAACCACATAACATTTGGAATTAAAGTTGAATCTCTTATCATTAACATTTCACAAATAGGCCTAGTAATTAAATAATAATTGTTTTGCAATAAAATAATAATAATTTATTTTGCAATAATCAATTATAAAAAATTTGATATAGAAAAAATAAATATCATAAAAGAATTTTAACTTTGTTCCCAATAACACATTTATATTGTGTATGTACAGTCCCATGCAAAAAGTTTGTCAGGTTCTGTGTAGGGGAAAAAGTGGCTGACTCACTATCGAGTACTACGTCAGGCACTAACGTCCGAAGATGCCGCGGAACGAAATGAACTCGACCGCTGTCTCTGTTAATAGGGGAGATAGGTTTAGAGTGAATGGGAAGAGACGTCACGATTTCATTGACACGACTAATCGAAGATTTTTATTTTTTCTGCTGCTGTATTTAATAGTCAAATACCACTTACTTTGCAAAAATTACTTGTAATCAACAATGAAATATAAATTTATAGTTTATTCATTAAGATGACATTTGTATTAAGCGAAATTGGAATAATTTCATATGCCCACTGGATATGATTAATATGTCAGTAAAGATTGCTTTTTATATTAAATAAATCAATTATCAATAAACCAATAATTGAAAATTATGTGGATTATTGATAATTGATTGATTTTTATTTCTATATGTTTCTTCCAATTCGCTTCGATAATCGTAATTCGTGAACCATATACTACATCTGTTCGAAGAAGCAGACGATAATTTATATCGAGCATGCGCAAACGTATGCTTGAGAAAAATTATCGTCTGCTTTTTCGGAGCATGCGCAAACGTATGCTCAATAGAAATTATCGTCTGCTTCTTCGACTTGTTTAAAAGAAATGATACCAATTTCCGTAAGGCACTTTTACCTGGCGAACTTTTAAATTTAACTTTAAGGTAAGATTGAACAAATTATAGAACCATAAAACTTATTATATGGTATTCTTTCCATAAGTTTACAGTAACTGCTTTATTATCGCTTAATATTTGTGGTCACTTGTCATGTTTTTATTATACTGTGTAAAGTATAATTAAATAATAAACACTGACTTCCTTTCTTTCAGTTCTCCCACACTACCTTCCCTCCCCTATAGCTATGGAAACTGTGGAATGATGCCTATCCAACTTACAGCAGCATCGCTCTGCTCCTGACGTGATTAATGCCGGTACTTTTGCGTATTGTTGGATAGCCGAACCTTTTCCTGTAACCTGACAAACTTTTTGCACGGGACTGTACATTTTGACCTGTGATTTAAAATGTCAATTTTATGCACTTTTCTTAATAATAATGTGTAGTTTATGATAAACTAATCATAGTTTATTCTGATCTAAACTAATAAGGAAATAAATTTTAGATATCTTTACTTAATTTTATTGTGGTCAAATTGCATTGCCTAGAAAGGAATCCCTAATTTTAACATTGTCTGTAAAAAATTGATTTTTGATTTTCTGAGTTCCTATTTTAGAAGCTCACTCCAAGAATGAAAAATAAAATAGGCAATCCCCAATTTATGTAGATCTGTATTTACACATGGTTAATTTTAGTTAATGAGCAGGGCCTGAACTTGGTCCCTCCTGAAAAACTAGAGATGTGATACTTGGAATTGAATCCAGAATTCCAAGATGGTAAATGATTGCTTCACCATGAGACTTATGTACTTATTATTTAATATAACTATTTTTAATGTAAAGTTTTTTGAACTACTAATATTGTATAATGTATGCTAATAAATTCTACTTTTGCATTGCATAGTATTCTACATTTTGGTTTTCAGAAAATAATTTTAAAATAAATAAAAGAGAACAAATATTTTTAATAAAAATATAAAGGACACATTAATAGATGAAGCTCATAGTATAAGAAAAGAGGGAAAGGACCCTGTCAGAAGTATTGCAGGCTATTAGTGGAAAAGAAAGGATATCCTTTACTTGTCTCTTATGACAAGCAGATGAGATAATGACTAATTTCTCCCCATTCACATGCAGAGCTGGAATCGGAGCCATGGAGCCGGGAAGTTTTGAAAGAGCTGGAGTTGGAGCCAGAGCTAAGCTGATCATATTCAGTGGAACCAGAGCCGGAGCCATTAAAATTTCTGCTGGTTCCAGCTCCTAACCATCTACCATATATATTCGAATATAAACCGACCCCCCGACTTTAGAATTTAAAAATCGGTAAAAATGCATAACCCATGTATAAGCCTACTCCAACTTTAGCACTTAAAATTCAGTAAAAATTTGAAATCGATAAATTACGTGATCTTTGGTTTTTAGTTACCGATATATTAATGCCATTTGCCAAAATAAATATTTTATTGAAACTTTAAATATATACATATAAAATAAATTATTATAATACAAACATCAATATATCAATTTAAAAGGTAAATGTTGTGATAGTAAGGTAAATGATCTTTCATGGTAGCAGTCATACCAAAAAAACTTTGTTAATGATCTTTCATGGTAGCAGTCATACCAAAAAAACTTTGCGATGGAGCCAGAGCCGGAGCTAAAGCCTGTTTTAAAAACAATGACTCCAGAGTCGGAACTGGAGCCACAGCTTGAATATACTGTGGCTCTGGAGCCATATTGGAGCCTAACCTATTTCAAACTAGCCCACCAGCCCTGTTCACATGAAAGCAGTGCAAATACTATACTTTTATAAACCGGGTGTTTTTCTTGAAACCGAA
>AYEL01083932.1:0-14819 GCA_000484575.1 Olivierus martensii
TATTACCAAGGACAGTTACTGCATCTGAGAGTGGAATCCTATTAATGCACTTGTGTCAGACTTGATTTCTTAGGACCCATTTGAGCTTTTTAATATATACAGAGCGTAAATTCTGTTTGTACCTCATCACTGTTTAGTCAACTTCCAGAATACGTTCAATAGAAACACAACTATCTGTCAGACTCCTGCATATGTTAAAGCAATGGTTTCTAATCCTATGGTATCTGTGCCTTGTGTCAGATACAGCAAAAGTCAGGCATCTTTTCTTCACCTGTCATATGATGGTTCCGCTTTTAATAGGAAGACGTATGCGATGTATCGACATTGGGAATACATCATTAAGCTGACATTGTTTCAAAAATTCCAATGACTCATGTATTCTGGCTTGTTTCTTGGTTTTGTTCAAATAGTTGGATAAAGACACGATAGAAGTTGTTGGCTCAACACTAATTAATAATATATAAATAAATTTCCACTTGTATTAATGGTATAACAATAAATTAGCCTTATTTGAAGTGGAAAAAAGTTATAATTTATTATGGAAGTACTTTCGATTTCATTAAGTCATCATCAGCCATACATAAAATTTATAATTAGAATACATTGTTTTTGGAATACAATGTTCGGATTATTATTTAAATTTAAATTCAAATTTAAACCATTAAGTTGAAGAAACAGTGATGAGATACAAACAGAATTTATGCTCTGTATATATTAAAAAGCTCAAATGGGTCCTAAGGAATCAAGTCCGACACAAGTGCATTAATAGGATTCCACTCTCAGATTCAGTAACTGTCATTGGTAATATCACCATCCCACCTTATGTCCAAGACATATTAACTATGGGACCAGCATGTACAATTTCTAAACAACAAATTCTTAGATATGGCTCCAACCGTTGAATCTTTGTTGACACATTTACACCCGGATCATAGAAACCGTCTAAGATCAGCATATGTCAACATTTCCAATAATAATAAGAGATTGACAGAACAATGGAGAACTCATCTCAAATTAGAACAAGCTAAATGATGGATAAAAGACAACAACTTAATATGCACGAGAGAGGACAAAACCAAGAAAATTGTACTTATGCCTGCCAACCAATATGATAAGATGCTAACAGATTATATAGAATCTTCAGGAGCAGAACTCTTTCCCAATGATCCCACAACAAAATTACAAAACAGGCTTAATATGTTGTTACGTAGATCTGAATTCCCGGAATGTTGGAAGTGCAAACCTCTCCTGAATCCCATATGCTCACCGCTCTACGCCTATATTAAAACCCACAAGCAGCATATAACCATCCACCCAATGGTAGATAAAACTCTATCACCATTAACTTCATTTGAAAGAAAGCTGGCCACCTAGTGCACACAAAGGTTGAAGCCTTACCCATATGTTGTGACAGCCTCTGAACAATTTATGAATGAATTAAATAAATACAACCTAAATATCGTAGGTTACAGACTAGTTGCCGACTATGTGTCGCTCTTCCCATCTATACTAATAGAGCCTACTATAGTAATGATTGTTGTTTATAGTTAACAATCGATTCTACCGACACAATTAATTGCGCATCGGTTCCGTTGTGTTTAAGATTCGTAAAAAGATGTATATTTCGGAAACGGTACCGATTTCACCTCTGATTTTTTTATGAACTTTGACCTACAGGTTGTCTTTTTCGTTTCCTACTACTATTGTCGGCATTATAATAATTGCAATTATACCAAAAGTAATGTATGTGAATGGCTTTACGACCGCCATGTTGTCACATCACGCAAAACAACTGAATTTTCTCTTTCTAACCTGTACTATCATTTTAATGACGTCCGTTTAATAAGTGAATAAGTTATCTTAAATCAGTTTAAGGCTGAACTAAGGTTGTGGGTGTACCACACCACAACCACAAAACTGTGGTGGGTTTGTGGATGGTTGTGAATTATAATTACAGTATATTAATATAGAAACGCATAATCTAACTCACACGGACTACGCGTTGCGACAACCGTTGAAACCGACTTCAGTTTATGGTCCGTGTGAATTAGATTATGCGTTTCTATATTAATATAATTTTTTTACGCCTCCTTTCCAATCAGGGAGATTATTAAGGGGGCGGGGCCAGTTCCAACCACGGGCTGCATCCACACCCGTGTGGATGCAGCACGACGGGGACCGGATGGTGAAGGACGGGGATCACCGGGCCGGGCCCAGTACCCCGAAAAAATCCGGGACCAGACCCGGGTCCTCCTCCGTGGCATACCGACAGCATTACCACTCGGCCATCCGGCCGCCATATTAATATAATTATAATTCACGACCGTTTACAAAACGACCTCAGTTTTCTGGTCGTGGTATGGTTCTGCTGTGATACGTGTGAGTTCAGTCTAAGTAGATATCCATCCAATCTGCGTGGTTGGCATAACCCTGTAGACCAAGGGTGTCAAACTCGCGGCCCACAATGACTATATTTGCGGCCCAGCCAACACTTTGAGCTTTCTTCAGCATTTGACTCTGTAAATATTAAGTTATTATTTAATACAATTATTTTTTATTTTAATACTGATTATACTATTGCATATTGGATAATGAATAAACTGTTTAATAGAAATCATGTTACAAAGTTCAATAATTTTTTTCTGAAGAGTTTAAATGTAATTGTGGAATATCTCAAAGCTCACCATTAAATGCTATTTTATTTATTATTTATATAAATCCATTATTTTTTCAAATTAATTCTATATTATTAGGATATGCTTATTTTAATCAAACTTATTGCTCAAAACATTAATAATCTGTGATATTACTATAGTTTTATCATTGGTTTAGGAATCACAACTTATATTTCAACAGAGAAAAAAATTGTGTTCATGAAATTTAATTTGAAACTTATCCTGGTATAATTCAGATTACCAACGATATATATCATTTTATTAATAAATATCTTAATTTAAGATATATCATTGACAGCAAGCTGACTTTCAGATATCACATCAACTCTGCCTGAAGTTATATAAGATAACTGGTTTCACTTAGAGATATTTAAAGCATGTATGTAATTTAACTATTTTAAAATTCCAGTCTCATGCTATGTTTACATCAAATATCATTTATAGCATTTAATTTATAGAGCAGCTTTTCAAACTTACATGAATAAAATTGATCATATTATTCTTTGTACAATTAATCTTTTATTCAATCTTGCAAAATATAATCATATATATTGAATCTAGCAAAAGTTATATCTGTTTAATACTCAACTAAGTAAACAGTGGATATAAAGTCAATAACTAGAATAATTTATGGGTATATTTTACTGAAAGAATAAATAAATATCAAGATATCTGTTACAAGAATCGGATCTATAGAATTTATTAGAATTGAAAAATATAGAGCAATTAGAGTGTAGAGATCATTTTTTGTCAGAACTGCCATTAACTTCATTAAATAATCATTCAATTAGACTGTATCAAACACAAACTACAAATATTTTCAAAATTCAGAAATTCAAAATATTTTCAGAAATCAAATACATTTTCAAAAATTTTCAGAATATTTTTAAAATTCAGAATCAAAATTTTCAGAAATTATATAAAAATGGAGCATTGTTCAGCATCAATATGGTCATATCCTTATGTAATTCATGTCAAATTTTTCTTTTGTTTTATAATATTAAGTAACTGATCTGCAGAAGTAAAATTAAATTAAATATTAAAGCAAGAACTTATTTTTATTACTCCTATGGCTTTTAGAAGTTAATATATTTAGTTTAAACATAATCCATATAAAAATAATGATCTAATTGATTTAAATATTGCCAGACATTTCACTAGTTAATAAGCTAGTTTATTTCACTAGTTTATAAGCATGTTTCAATTTGAAATTAAACTCATAAATCTTTATAGTAAAATTTCAACATGTCATCACTTGAATTATTGGGATCTCACAAGTCAGATAAATTTCTATTTTAAACAAATTTTAGTACAGTTATTTTCAACTTACAATCACTAGTACCTACAACAGTAAGGTAATCAGTAAATTCTGTGACTGTTCAATGGATGTGACATGGATTCAAGTCCCTGAACAATAATCTGATATACAGAAAGCATCTGTTTTGTATCTAGTTCTTATATTTTGTGTTTGTTAAGTTTATTACAATAAAGTGGAGGGCAATAATAAATATTGGTAGTGGAAATTCCATAAATTTTGGGTATTTCCAACTTGTGACTGCTCCAACTTATGATGGAAGAATTTCAACTGAATCTTGCTATCATAAGTTGAGGACTACCCCTATATATATATATATATATCATATCAAATTTAAGTAAAATTATGCATCTTCAATAGCAAAAGTTAGGGGGGGAAAAACATTTTATTTCTAAATTATCACTGCTATTTAATATTTTCTTTAATATTTTAAATAAATAAAATTATAGAAATAGCATAGAAATGTATAAAAGACAATTTAAATTTTTTTTAATATTTATGTGATATTGGTATAAATAGGTAGAGCCTATCTAAGATAAGATATATATCTAGTGTAATATTTTCTGAAAATTAAAGCTATGAATTATACTGTTAATTCTTTACTAGAAGACATTGATCAATGTCAAATTACTAATTTGTTAATTTGTTTTATGAATATTTTTGAATTAGCTAAATTTTTTCAAAATCATTAAATTAATGATTATAAATATGGTATCCAAACATGATACTAAATATCTGATATTTTTCCATTTAAATTGTTTTATTAATTCCATTTTATAATTTTAATTTTGTATATATAATTTTATTTTTTTTTCTTAATTTTTAGCATCATCTTTTAAATTTATTTACCAGTATATTTTCTATTACAGTAAGTCCCTTACTTAAGCAGTTTATTTATTCAGAAAAATTCCATATAAGTTAAAAACCACATAAATCACTATATAAATTTGGCATATGTATTGATAAATAAATGGAAATAAATGGCTATATAAAATAATGAGCATACTATAAATGTAGATATAAAAATTTAAGGGCATGACTGATATTTTAACAAAATGTAAATTGTTTAAATGAATTTTTTTTTATTCATATTTTATAGAAATCCAGCACAAATAAAAGAAATTATGCATTTGTTTATCTTTCAAACCATACAACTCAAAATTGCATAAGTTTGAGATCTACTGAATCTACAAAAACTTTTTTGGACTCATTTTAATAGAATGAAATTTCAAAGTATGATCTTTTGTTTAACAACAATGGGCATATTTTTTTAGAGATTTCTTGAAAATCTCTGAAAAATATACCCATTATTGAATTACAGGAAATAAAATTTGTTTGAACTACTGCTTTCATTATAAAATTATTACCTAATATTAAATCTTTTACTTCTAAATCAAGTAAAATTTATTTAAAAAGTATAAATGAAATAATAACAATACCTTTGTATATTTCTGACCAGCATCTTTCAATGCTGCCGCTTTCCATGTCAATAAACGAGCACTTTGAAGTTTTAATTCCATATCAGCTAATTTTGCCTAAAAATGAAAAACTTTAATTTTATAAATAAATGCATTAAATGAATTATACTAATTCCTCAATTTAATGGCTTAACAAGGGAAAGGTTATTTATTTATTACAATGCTCAACCAATGAAATAAATAATTAAGCAAAATAATATATTTATCTAATACCTAGAATCATATAAAATCAGTAAAATAACAAATACTTGTGTCTTTAAAATATTAATTTTCAACAAATGATAAATTATAATCACTTAGTAATTGGATATTGTTATTTCTATAATTGAGTTTTTCCTATATTTTATTATTGACTATAAGTAACAGTTAAAATTTTTCATAACAGTTTAGGTCCATGCTTCTCAAACTTTTTAGAACTGTAACCCAGTTTATGTAACAAAAAACTTTTGTAATCCATCTAGCTCTAATGGATATTTTCCAATTTAATTATTTTATTACTGCCGTTTTTAAAATTTATTACTGAATTAATTTTACAAAAACTGATTTATTTCTTATAATAAGATGTGTTCAAAGAGTTGCTCATTTCTAATTTCTGTTGTGATTCAATTGTTATCCACACTAATAAAATTATTTATTTTCAAACACATGGAGTTTAACAATTGATGCAGAATGCTGAAATTGAAGAAAAAGGATTTTTTTCTTTAATTTCAGCATTCTGTATCATCATTGGCTTTTTATCAATACTTATTGATAATACAGAAAAAAAAAAGATTCACAGTAAGAAGATTAGAGTATTATAGTGGACACTCGATTTTACGGACTTGTACGGACTCCCAAAGAAGTTCATAAATGAGAATGGCATTGATTAACATTACAGACTTTTTGGGACCAACTAAATAGTTTTGTAAAAACATGCAGTTCATAAATTGGAGGTTTGTAAAAACACGAGTCCACTGTATATATGCTCACAAGAAAGACAAACTCAAATGAAACAATAATAAACAATGAAAGTAACACTGATGTTTTACTTCCACTAACTGTGACTAATACGATTTATAAAGTACTTTTGTAGATTACTTTTAAATGAATGCACATATTATATCCACTAGTTTAGGTCTATAAACATTCTTCTTAAAGTCAATTATTTCCAATGAATTTATTTTATCAATTATATCTAAAATATTTGATAAATAATTTTGTAAGAACTTTCATTCCTTGGTCTAAATCAGATAAAAGGGTAGGCATTCCTGACACAAAATCTATAGATCATTTTTCAATATATTAACACCAGAAATTCTTATCTTGTAATTACAAAAATTTATTGAAAAAGATTTGGTAATATAATTTACACTAAATACATAAATGATTAAAAAGAAACAAAAATCTTAAAATTAGAAAACCTATTCTAATACTTAACTATAAATAATCTATACATTATATATATATACAGTCAAACCTCTTTAAACCACCACCATCGGTTCTTAGGTCCTCTCTGGCAGTAAAGGAGGGTGGCGGTTTATGGAGGGTTTATGGTAACATGTGATCCCTGCTATAGGCCATCATCGTTCTCCAAGCAACAATGATGATCACGCGTACATTGATCATCGCTAAGACTAACGGATAGTAATAAACAGGCAAATAAAATGCGTAATGGGCAAGAAAAATATAAAAATAAATTGGGTGCAAGAAGATTTCAAACTCAGAAATATTATAATTTTATTTGTAAATACTCTCAAAGGCCTCGCTGTTGTTTTTCTATACTTACACATTATAAAAATATTTGATTATATTTATTACTTGACAGATTCAGACATAAAAATGAAATAAATATTTTCAATCGTATTTATGACATCATTTCGTTTTAATTATGTTGTCTGTGAACTGGATTTTGAAAAAAAATGCAAAATTTTAGATCGCCGTTTTTTTAAAATCAGCCGGTTAATAAAATCAAAACGATTCGGACAGAAGCGATTTTATAAAGCGGCGGGCACCTATACTGAGATCACACCTTTAAGCAAGCAAAACACCTTTTCTGTCTTCCTTACGGTCATTTGCCAGCGTTCAGAATGTCTAATGACGTCAATAAAGATTAAGTGGGATTCATGGTAGTGTGCCTCAAGGCAGATACATTTTCAAACGAGCAACGATAACAGGGCTAACGAGAAGAGAGTGATGATGATGTAAAATTTCCCGGCTCGGGATTCACGAGGGGTCGAATATAAGCCCACAATTTATTTTTACGCGCCAATTAGCCGTAGAAAGACGGTATTGAAAATTAGAGTCCAAACGGAAATAATAAATTGCCACAACCTTATAACTCTAAAATTATTTGGAGCCCATATAAATTTTTCCCTTGGGTCTGGCGACGTCTCTCAGCCTCTGACGAAAAACTTTAGTCCCAGTGGAGTATTTAATTAAATTCAATAGAAAATTCTGGAATTACTAAATTAAGTCATTTAATTACACATAGTCTACTTTTTTAACTCATTTACTTGGAAGAATACTATTATCATTTAACACACCATCTCCATGCATTATTGATACTAGCTGGATCTAACTTATTAATTGGTTTACATCCATTTTTCTTTTATTAAAATTTAAAATTGTTGAATTTTATTACTATAGTAACCATATTCATTTAAAAAATGTTAAAGAATGTTTTGTGTGTTCAGTAGAACTCTTTCTGTTATTATATTCTATGTGGTAGCTTAAGAGGATTTGTATTAAATTGAAAGCACTACTAATTCTTGGTGTTTTTAATCACAATATAAAAGTCTTTCCTGCAATAGTGCTGATAGTTTTTAGATGTGAGGCGCTTATTAATGTAAGTGGTGTAAGTCCACTAATGACCATAAATGAGCTTTCTGGAAGGGTGGTATCATTATCGTGCAATCTGTTAGTACATAAGTTGTGTAAGATTACAGTTGCCACTTTCTGTCCATAGATAACAGTGCTAATTTGGCTAGTAACCAGATATCTACAAATACTTCTGTGCAAGTGGTGCAAGTCCAAATGGCAAACTGCAAATAGCAGTCTGTCTTGAGACAAAATGCAAGTAGTCACAATTTCTTAGTTCAAACTAATGATTGAGGATAATAATACTAAAAAGCCCTTTATTAGCAGTCAAAAAATTTTTTGACTGCTAAAGGGCTTTTGAGTATTATTATTTTTAGTTTGTGTTTAGTGCATTCTCATTGAACTTAACAAAGTTCATTAAAACTAAAGCACCAACTAGCAGTTAAAATAAACACTCAACATTTAACTGCTAGTTGGTGCTTTAGTTTTAATGAACTTTGTTAATAGAATTATAAGCAGTTTCCGGAAAAATTTGTATTATTCATTGAACTTATATAATGATTGAGGATTCTTAACATTTCATTGACACACAAGCAGAAATCTGCTCTGTTTCATTTCTGTGTTATAAATACAGATGCAGGATTCTGCTTCTCTACTTTGTTTTCTTTAACTTGTCACCTCTCTCCCGGGGTAAATTTATAGCTTCTGAAAGTTTTACTACAGTCTATTAAGGCCATCTAATAATGAAAAAATTTCACAAAATATTAGCTTTTTTTTTTTTTTGAATTTTCTGCGAATATTTGAGATTTAAAAATATGAGTAATCTGGAATATTTAATGCACTTAATTTATAATCGCAGCTAAAATTCGTTAATTATGCATTATTTTTTAATAAATTTGTATTATCTTCATTATTTTATGATAACTGATTAATTTTTTGTGTTCTATTTTCATATTTTAAATAAAATTTTTGGATGTTTGTGTTCTTAACTGTAAAAATATTCATATTACTTAATACCTGCTTATACTCTGTTTAATTCTTAGATTAAAGATAGCTGCAACGGATTTACTAGTATATATAAAATATTCCAACTATAATTTGGAAAATAAAAATTTTATATTTTATTTTCAAGTATTTCTTGTTTATTTGATTGAAAAACACTTAATACTTTTAAATAAAGGATTGGAAAACATTTGCTTTTCAATAAATTCAGTCACAGGTCTTGACTGGTGATTGTGAGTTTATTGTAGGTAAAAGCTGGATCCTTATTTAACGTTGAAGTTAGCTTCCTGAAAATTGCAACTTTAATTGAAATATGAAAACCAATTGGTTTAGTCTTATAAGTTGGAGTTACCTTTTTGAAGTGCTTTTTTTCTGGTACTAGAATTGATATTATTTGGTAACTTTTATCACTTAATCATTATTATATTGTTCAATAATAAAATGAAATTAATGAAAAGCATGATTTAATTGTAAATTTTAATTGAAAAATGTTACATAGCATTTATATGCCATGATTAATAGGAAAGGAAATTATTTAATAAAAGACATCTTAAAATTCAGAAGTTTATGTCTATGATTTGTTTTTTTTTTAACATCAATTCTCAATCATTTGTTAATAGTGGTGCATTCCAGTTCCTATAACATGTTGACCACACCATGGAGGTCAGTCAGATTATAAAAGAAGGGTCACCTTCATATAATTATTAACACTTCAATTTTCCAACCAGAGGACCCAGGATTGAATTCCCTTTCATATAAATTCCCCAAAGGATGGAATCCCTTGGAAAATTTATATGAAAGGGAATTCAATCCTGGGACCTCTGGTTAAAAAATTGAAGTTTTTCCATGCAGCCATTCCAATCGATTGTCCTTTTATAATATAGATAAACACACTTTTCATAGATAATATTGCATATTTAACTTAGCATTCGTACAAAACGGTTGTTACCTAGTTTTTTACAATTAATACTATAAGTTTCCCAACAAATTTTCTCTCTCTTATGAGGAAAAACAAGAAAATAGGATTTTATTCCAGTTTGCTACTTTAAAAACTATTTTCTTAATTAATTAATTTAGCTTTTGCTGGTAATGTAATAAACAAAATGATGTTAAAAGAGCCACACTAAATGAGGACCTAATGTGTATATTTAAGGTAATGGGTGATTGGAAAAATGTTGACAACTGTTGTTTTATACAAACATCTTATTATAACATTACAGTGAAATTTTTAACTCATATTATTTAAATAATTTAAAAAAATCAACAATTAAAAAAAAGAATTAATATGATGGAAATGTACGGGAAGTTATTCATTTAAAAATCAGGAACATTATTATAAATATTGTAATTATATCTGAAATTCTTTCATGATGTTTCCTTATTTTGCTAGAGATTAAGCACTGATTCAAATTGTCTGACTTTTAATAATGAAATTATCATCGTGACAAAGAATGTTAGTTAACTGTAGATAACTGTCATTGCATTTTATAATAAAGAATTTTTAAAATTTTAAAAACTTGCCCAATTAAGAAAAATTACGGGACACAATAGCAGCTGTGCCGCAATCTACAACATAGACTATGTCAATTGTCATTATTTCATGGCACTATTTTACTAGTTCTACGTCATTGAAATATTCTGGGAAGGACAGTTGACTTAGTTCTACGTTGTAAGTTGCGGCACAGTTGCATTATATTTTTATTCATAGTAACTGTGTAAGTTTAAATCTATTCTGTAAATTAAATGTAAAAATCCAATTCATTTATATAATAAAAATTTTCTTTCTGTAATTAGGTCCCTTAAATGATCTTAATGTTATAAGGGAATTAGATTCGAAATAGGTTTGGAAAAAAAATATAGAGTCGACTCTCGTTATTCGCGGATTCCCGTATTCACGTATTCGACTATTCGCGAAAATTTATTTGTAACCACACAATCGATTTCCGCGGAGCTTTCGCCTTATTCGCGGACTCCCGCTGATCAGCGAAAATATTGTTGCCAGTGTAAATTCTCTTTCTCTCTAATAAAGGAAATTGTTTGTTACCAAATGCAGTCTCTGTATTGTTCTGCCGGAAAAGTCTCATTACCTATCTTTGCTCACCCTATAGATCGTAGATAGGCCTAAAGCCTGTTCATATCATCCGCAGGTCCCATAGAAGAATATGACCCTATGCTTTAGGCCTATCTACGATAAGGGCGACGCAGGCAAAGCTTTTTGCTTCAGACGGAGTTTCGCAACTCAGTTCAGAAAGACAATGTGTCAGTTGATACATCAAATATCCTGCAGCATCAAACAGCTACCCATCAAAAATAAGATTTTATTTACTACATAATATTTTAAAAAATTGGTAATTGTGTATTCGTGAATTTGACTATTCGCAAAAATTTATTTGTAACTATAAATTCAATTTTCGCAGAGCTTTTGCACTTATTTGCGGATTCCTGCTGATTGGCAAAAATACTGTTCTAATGTAAACTCTCTCTAATAAAGGAAATTGTTACCAAATATAGTATTCTGTGTCATTCTACTGGAAAAGTCTCTAACTATTCTTGCTCACCCCACAGACCGTAGGTAGGCCAAAAGTTTGTTCATATCATCCACAGGTCCCACAGAAGAATGTGACCCTATGCTTGAACGCAGCTTAAAATTTACTTCCTGCACATTTGCTCCTTACACCTAGATTTTAGAACTGAAGCAAAAAGTGATGTAGACAGAACTGACGCAGTTTTTAAATGCAATTCAGAAAGACAAATAAGACAGCAGCCACATCAAATAACTATCCATCAAAAATAACATTTTATTTACTACATAGCTAGTGTAATGTTTTTAAACAAAAAACACATAAAGCAAGAATGAAAATGTTGGGAAGGTTCGCAGGAACCTAACTCTATACAGGTAGGCCTCGATTAGTGCGAATAATTGGTTCCACGAATTTCTCGTATATTGTATTATACATTGCATATACTATAATTATTTGTAAGTGCTATAATACACATTAAATAAGGTGTCTTTAAACAAAAAAAAAACAAAAAAAACACAAAGCAAGGATGAAAATGTTGGGAAGTAAGGTTCACAGAAACCTAATTCTATATTTTCCATAGGCATAATGGTTCAGTATTCGCAAAGAATTTACAGAACATAACTACTGCAAATAACGAAAATTGACTTTTATAAAATTCCATTGAAATATATATATACAGATAGTCCTCAACATATGGGATTTGATTTTGCTTTCATAAAAGTCAAAAGCATTTTAAACCATAAATGCCCAAAATTTATGGATTTTTCACTAATGTTTACTAGGACATTATATATTATCTTAATAAATATAAAGAACACAAAACTATAAAATACGAATCGAAAGCGCAAGTTGAGCGCCGCCTGGCCGCCAAATCTGGGTCGAGAAATTAGTGGATAGTCCGATTTGCGATTAAGCATTGCAACTTTATTGAATCAGGGTTAGTTCCAGATAGAACTAATAAGCTAAGTTAATGAACCAATGAAAACCACCAATTCTGGGTTGAGAATTGAGTGGATAGTCCGATTTGCAATTAAGCATTGCAACTTTATTGAATCAGTAAATTCGATTTGCAATTAAGCATTGCAACTTTATTGAATCAGTAAATTAGTTCGCCGCCTGGCCGCCAATTCTGGGTCGAGAATTGAGTGAATAGGCTGACTCTGCCTGGCCGCCAATTCTGGGTCGAGAATTGAGTGAATAGGCCGATTTCAATTAAGCATTGCAACTTTATTGAATCAGTAATTAGTCCGATTTGCAATTAAGCATTGCAACTTTATTGAATCAGTAAATTAGTAAAGATAGAATTAATAAGCGAAGTTAATGAACCAATGAGAAATTTTTAAAATTTGCGATTAAGCATTGCAACTTTATTGAATCAGTAAATTAGTTCCAGATTGGCAAGCATTGCAACTTTATTGAATCAGTAAATTAGTTCCAGATAGCATTGACCGCCAATTCTGGGTCGAGAATTGAGTGAATAGGCCGATTTGCAATTACCTTTGCAACTTTATTGAATCAGTAAATTAGTTCCAGATAGAACTAATAACCTAAGTTGTCCAATGACCAATGAGAAATTTTTAACAAGTTTTCTATTTATTTATTAGCAGAATATGACAACGAAAAGAATACTTTTCATATATCAGACCATTGGGTCAGGGACTTAAACTCAAAGAATTATACTGATCAATCACAGAATTTATCAATGACATTGCTATTTAAGTATGAATGATCATAAATCAACATTTACTTATATTTATATTTTTATACATACAGGTAGTCCTCAACTTATGACCAACTTGTACTTACAACAGTGATGTCATTGATAAATTCTGTTACTGATCAATTTAGTTGGCTTGGGTTTGATACCCTGATCCAATGGTCTGATATAAGGAAAACATCCTTTTTTTGTATCTGGTTCTTATAGTTTTGTGTTCTTTGTACTTATTAAGATAATATATAGTATCCTAGTAAACATTAGTACTGAGAAATCCATAAACTTTAGGCATTTCTGACTTATAATGGCAAGGTTTGAAATTTCTGAAATCAAATCCTGCCATTATAATCTTACCATTCTGTTCCATAATCACACCTTTCCATTATAAAATCAAGGATTATATATATATATATTGTTTGAGAGTTCTTTCATAAAAACAACATACATAACTACATAAAGCTATAGTCTTGGCAGATTGAGTAGTGATGCCTTTTGTGGTGTTATATATGTCTTGGGGTGTAAATCTAATGTTCCGAAGCTTTTGTTAGAGTGTGGGGAATTACTCCTGTTGAGGATAGAACGATAGATACTGTTAAAACCTTTTGCATTCCCCAAAGACGCTTAATTTCTTGTGAGAATTCTGTGTATTTGCTAATTTTTTTGGCCAGAGGCGTTTAATTTCTTGTGAGAGTTCTGTGTATTTGCTAATTTTTTGGGTGAATACACCCTACTCAATCTGCCAAGATTGAGTAGGGATCTGCCATAATTTTTTGGGTGAATGCGTCTGGATGTTGTGTGTGTCTGGTAATGAGGTGTCTGTAATGTAGGTAAGTTTGTTTTGCTTGTCTATGAGAGTGATGTCTGGTCTGTTGTGATGATTTAATGTGTGATGTAGAAACATCACACCATTAAATCTACAGAACAATACTTCAAACCTAATAGACAATATTGCACACATACAAGAAAAGAAACATCCTGGAGTAGAAAGGAATTCCATGGCAGACACCCACACGACCTTCAGAAACACTTCATAGACACCAAAGCTGGTTAGTCAGGGGGACCTATTTACAGAAACAGAAGGATTTGTAATAGCAATACAATACCAAGTAATAAACACAAAAAATTACAGAAAATATATACTGAAGGACAGCACATTGACAAACGACACTTGTAGGAAATGCCACATAGCACACGAAACGATTCAACACATTACGTCGGGTTGCAAGCTGCTTGCACAAACAGATTACCTACACAGACACAACCAAGTAGCAAACATAATACACCAAAAGCTTGCAACCAAATACAAATTAATAAACA
>AYEL01083937.1:0-51623 GCA_000484575.1 Olivierus martensii
GCTAATTTGTCTTCATAATTAGTATGCACATGAAAGGAAATTTAAAATTTCTAATAGCTGTGTAGGAGAATGTGAATTGTAAAGGATAAAATGAAATAAGCTTCATTGGATTTCACTAGTTTTTTATGTGCACTATTTTTATTTTTTCATTTTTCAATACAATCAGAAAATGTTATTAATGAATATTTTTGAGGGATGAAAGAAATTAGCTTTTTTCATACATTGGAAATGTTTTTTTGGAGATTTAATAGTACTAGCTCAAAGAAGATGCTAAATGATTGCTTTATACATTTTTGATCATATTTGTTCAATATCCAATATTTAAATACCTGCAAAAATATTAATTTATGTATAGTTATACACAATTGTGTAGTGGGGCCAGAACGCTGCACCAGAACGTTATTCTGGTACTTTTTTCCACGACTGGAACGTGTACCAGTACAATTTATTAGAATACAGTATATCTGTTATAACATCTTTTAGCTTAATGGAATAATTGCATATAATTAATTTTATTAACTATTCAGTTCATAACTTCAAATTACAGATAAAACATCAAAAATATCTTATTTTTAATGAAAGTCTTCAATGAGCAATACAATGTATACATAGGGATGTATTAAACTATTCACAGAGAGAGTGAGAGCACAATGAAATATGTATGTATACAAATACTACTATGGGGGTCAGGAATCCTTCCCCCGAATGGAAACAGGTTGAGGAATGCATTGATGCAATAGAATAACAGAACGTATTAAATGTCATTATTGTTCTTTGGAGTAATAAATTTAAGATGGTTTATTCAGGTGCTGTTTTAAAGAATGATACCTGAACCATCTGTAAGTTATGTAAGTTAAAGTAATAAACATCCCTGGGAAAGGTGAGAAAGGGGGTCAAAATTATAAAAGGACAAGGCCAATTGAGTTCAAGGCTCTTTGGTTCTAAACTATCGGTTCCGTCTTGTCAGCTGGTTTCTCTGTTCGCACGGATGCCGTCTAGCCTCTCTTCCTACTTGTTCTCCATTCCGCACGAATTTTGATAGAATACATTCAAATGGCTATTCTAGCAGAAGATCATTTACGGTTATGATTTGAGAAGATCCTCTAACTAAACCACGAGAACATCTTGAGAACAGATAGGAATACTTCCGTTGAACCGATTATCCTCATCGCTATTTTCTGTATCACAAGGGAAAGACAAGAAAATGCCAAATCAGGATATCCAGTCAAGATTTCTTTCAGGAGCCTCTTCCTAATAATACTGAGTGTTCGTTTTGTGTCATTGCTAATTTTATGGAGACTGTATCAAAGGGATTAAAGACTTTGACCAGATAACTGGGGACCAAGTGAATTCTCCTCCTTTGTGAAACATCTAAGAGATTTAAAGGTATCTCTCTCATTTCTGTAAATCTGAATTAAAGTGTAAAATTTGTAAAATAGATCTTTCCTCTCTGATAAATAAACTGTTGATTTTATTCAATGTTGTCTCAGTCCATACATGCCAAACTGCCTCTATTCACCTCCTTATCTCGCATGCGTTTTGTAGACCGCTCGTAGGCCTAATGCCTGTCGTTTGCATTTCCGTTTCTGGGGCTGGAAACCCACACTACTGTCGCACAACTCTGCATACTTTATTCTGACTCCCTGTATACATGTATAGTTCTTCAATATAGATGTATAAGTAGCATTCCAGTACTTTTTTTAGCACTACATCACTGGTTATACATAATTACATACTTTTAACAAAAAAAAAGACTCAATAAGATGTTGATCTTTGTTAGGAATAAGCATGACAGATCATGTAGCTATCTTAGGGGTACAACTGAGCAGGTGAATCTTACAATCTTACAAAAATTTTCCTGATTTTTGACTACCCCATGCATAAACCAACCTTCTATAAGAAAGAACTTTTTTAGAAAAATTTCTCAACTCATACAATTACATATATAGTAGTAGGTATAATATATAATTTGATTGTTCTTAAATTAAAATTATATGTTATATTTTTATAAGCAAAGTGTTTTTTTTTTTAAAATACACATTATATACTTTCGCTTTTTAGTGCAACTTAATTAACCAGTCCTCAGCACTTGTTTAAGCGAAAAAATTATATTTTAATACTTGTTAAAGATCTTTTGGCTTAATAAAGCCATCCTCAGTAACTACAAGTTTTCTTGTAGATACTGAGGATGGCTTTATTAAGATTTTACCAGGAGGATATGATTAACAAGAAAGAAAAAGAGACAATTTCAAGTGCTTGGAAATTTGCACTAAGAGGATAAAGTGTATCACCCATAAACTTAAGATAAAAAATAGAACTTTATTGTTTTATGTTGTTTTTGTTATTATTAATTTTTATTAATTTCTATTAAATGTATAGTTTATTAAATATGTTATCTGTAAATATCCCCAAAATTTAAGTGTTGTACTGATAATCGTTGAGATGTATTGTTTTTTGAAAACTTTAAAGAAATCTGTTTTGGAATCTTAACAATATGTATTTTGGAATTTAGAATGTCCTTTGTTCTAAACTGTTAGAAGTGTTAGAGTTGAGGATGGCTGTACAGTGGCCGAAAACGTTTCTCTAGAAATAGAAAGTTTACATATTAAACTGTTCATTGAGACTGCTTAATAGTGCTGTTATTGAGAGTTTAATGTTTTTTTGCAAACTTGTAGTTACTGAGAATGGCTTTGTTAAACCGAAAGATCTTTAACAAGTATTAAAATATAATTTTTTCACTTAAACAAGTGCTGAGGACTGGTTAATTAATAGTTGATTTTTTTTTTTAATTTCTTTTTTCCCTGGAATCCTTAATCCCACTTCATGGAATCCCAGGATTCCACAGAACATCATTTGGGAAATATTGCTTTAAAGAATTAATTAAATGCAAGTTGTTTTATCTAAATTTTTAAGTTGGCATTTCAGTCTGAAAAGAGGCATCAGTAATTCAACAAAATCGCAACAATTTTACATACAGTTGATTCTCATTATTCATGGATTCCATATTCATATATTTGACTATTCGCAAAAATTTATTTGTAACCACAAAATCAATTTTCACTGAGCTTTCGTGCTTATTTGCAGACTCCCGCTGAGTGGCGAAAATACTAAACTCTCTCTCTCTCTAATAATGGAAGTTTTGTTACCAAATGTAGTCTCTGTCGTTTTGCCATAAAAGTCTCATTATCTATTCTTGCTCACTCCACAGACCACAGGTAGGCCAAAAGCCTGTTCATATCATCACAGATCCCACAGAAGAATATAACCCTATGCTTGAATACAACCTCAAATTTAGACACTTAACTTCCTGCGCATTTGCTCCTTACGTTGCAATTTTAGAAGATCTGAGGCAAAAAGCGACAGGATGACATAGTTTTTCAACATAGTTCAAAAAGACAATGTGTCAGCTGCCACATCAAACAAATACATCAAAAATAAGATTTTATTAAATAAAGATTACTGTATAATATAGTACTGTATACTGCATATACTGTAATTATTTGTAAGTATTGCATACACATTAAATAAGATGTCTTTAAACAGAAAAACACACATAAAACAAAGATGGAAATGTTTGGAGAAAAGATTTCAGGAACCTAATTTAGCTCTATATTTCCCTTAGGCACAATGGTTTAATATTCACTAATTCAGTATTCGCAAAGAATTTACAGAACGTAATTACTGCAAATAACAAGAATCGATTGTATATGACAATTTATAATCCAAACAGATAAAATTATCTCTTGTAAAAACTGTTTAAAATGATATGCTAATTAATAATTTGATATATTTGGGCAAACATGGCTCCATTATTGATCAATAATTTAATTAGAATTAAGACTGTTCATATCTATGATTTCTACAAAATAATACATGCAAGGCATATGATTTTCAATCCAATTGGATATGACAAAGACAGGTAGAACTGAAGAAAAAATACAAGATATATAAGCTCCCTTGGAAAAATGAAGACCTAACTTATAGAAGAGCAGTATATAAGCTGCATAAACGGGAGTTTAGAGATAGAATAAGGACTATAAGAAAGATAAAAAGAAATAAGACATGACTATGATATTAGTACAGAGAGTCAATGCATATGAGTTGAATATAAGATGGGATGAAACTAAGGTCATTAAAGAAAAAGAAGAAAGAAAAATGGCAGTAATATTTGATATCTAGAAGGACCAATTAAAGACAAAGATATTGTTAACTTATCCCTCTGGAGGAAGCCAGAGGTTGTGTGTAAGGGAGCTAGAATATTGAACAGATATAAGAAATGAAGATAACATGTAATGATTAAATTTACAATACACATTTTAATTATAATTGCATGCAATAAAAGCTATTTTATGTAAAGAAACCATTTGAAAACACATAAGAGAATATTATTTTAGGCCATTAAATGAAAGACTATACATTATTTAATTATTTCTAAATAAAAAAGCCAACAATATTTGTTAAAATCTTTTGTGAAGTATGTTTCAATTTTTAAAATTATATATGCATTTTTTATGTTCTAAATTTTAAATTTGTTTGATTAACAACTATTGAAAGCATAATAACTAAAAATCATTATTGCAGTTATTAATTCTTTATTATAAATTTTTCTTGTCTAAAAGGTTTGTAAATTGTTCTTTAATTTGGTAATTTTTGTCTTGTATACTTATTATAATTTAGAATTTAAAAAACCAAACTAATAGTTTAAAATAATAAGACTATTAGAATTTATTGCATTCTTATTTTTATACTGGTGATTTTTTTATAATTTAATTTTGTTGCTTACAGTAATTAAAGAAGGCCAATAAATAAATAAGTTTAGTTAGATCCTTATAGAATTATATTATATTCAAATACATTTCAGTCCCAGACTTTGTTAATTTGTTAAATATAGACTGAGAAAGATGACAATTAGAGAATAGTTTTTTAAGCATACATTTCTGTAATCTAAGTTTCTAAATAGGTCAAAATGAATTAAATTCAGAAAATAAAAAAGCTCTTAATGACTATATTATAATATACTCTACAAATTGTGTGTATTAAATTTTGAAAGATATAAGAACTTTTAGAAAACATATATAGATAAGATTTTGAATAAAAACCATGAAAATTTTTATATAAAGAGAATTATATGAGTATCCAATAGATAGGGATAGATCAGAAATTTGTACAAGAATACCTCGATTATCGTGGTTTCGATTATCGCGATTTTCGAATTATCACAGTTTATAATTTGATACCAAAATTCCAATTATTGCGATCCAAATTCGAATTATCGCGGTTTCGAGATGTAGCCCACTAAATATGTAACCAGAATTACATTTACCCTCCAAGTAGCTCTCTTAAAGCACTTCGTTTTTATCCGAGGGCACCTAATCACTGCTCATCAGTAACTGTCCGCCATTGCCTGAAGTAAATGTGGACAAGGCCAAGCTTAAACCCGGTAAGCAAACGATGCACCGTATCGGGGCGCCTTAAGAAGGAGGGCACCAAAATTATCATTTTATCAATATTGTAAAGGTGCTGAGTAGATGTTAAGTAGTTAAGCTGCATCGGGGTGCCGGGATCTCTACAAGAGAATCTGCATGTGGATATTTACTTCTCTTCTTATTTACCCCTACAATGAATGCTAAAAGAAACAAGGATGATATCAAGACTATAGCTATTAAGGAAACGTAATGACCACCTTAAAAGATTAGCACGTTTAACAGATTTCTTTTTTACCTCATATAAAATTTTAATCGATAGATTTGAAAAAATCCTTGGCAATGATCACCTATTTTACATGCATTATTTATCCTGATTATCGCAGATTCGATTATTGCGGTTTTTTTCATGGATACAATAACCACGATAATCGAGGTATTCCTGTACTTCATCTTTTATGTAAAAAGTTTATAAACTTTTCAAACAATTTAACTTTAAAAAATGCTAGAGACATTTAATGTGTAATCAGTTTCAAGAATTATTTTATGTAAGTATGTTGAATCAAATAAATTATTTTTCCAGAAAAGAATGATAAAATGAGATTCAATACTGAATTTTGATTTTCATAAAATTCTGATTTTTTTTTTTTTTTCAAATAATAATAATAATAATAAACAAGTCTTTCTTAATGGATAACAGGTCACAGAAAGTTATAGAAGATAACTCTATGGCATGATTATCCATTTCTTATTATATTTATAATAAAGTATTTTCTAAATCAAATGTTATTTGTCTATAATTTTACTTTTAAAATTAACAGACATTTTCCAACTTATGCAATCCTATGGTACACAATATTAGATTATTTTAATTGGTATTTTTTGGAAAATTGTATAATATAATAAAAAACTATTAAAATAATAAAATATTTTAGTTTTAAATACAAAAACAATCATTTTTAACAAAGTTATATTACCAGTAAAATAATTCATATCATTACTCATGGGGACTAACTATACCACTGAAAATATTACTATGATAGGGAATTGTTAATAACATCATCATTATATGTCATAATGACTATCATAATATGATACAATATACAGATATTAATAATTATTATTACTATATATTTCTCTTCCTTAATATTAGATTATATATACAGTATATATTTTTGTTTTAATTTCCCTATAATTATGTAATACTTTATGTAAATTCAACATGCACAAATTTTGACTTTCAGAAGTATTGCATTACTTGGGAAATGTCTATATTACACTTTAAATTAATGACATAATTATCTAAATTAAGCAATATTTCAGGATTATAATTACTAGAGTAACAGCAGACATATCATTGGCAAAGCGATCCCTCCTAAATAATCCAAGTAAACGTGCCATTATGGAAAGGTCCAACAGTCGATCTTCATGTCTAGGTAAATAATAATTGAATACTTATAAGAATTAGTATTCTATTCTCTATAAGTTTTAATTAAAATTATTAAAATTTTTTTAATTGGTTGATAGGAAAATTAAATATAAATAATATTTTTTAATTGAAACATATTTTGTAAAAATGTAGTGTAAAAAATAATTGTTAATATATATTATAGTGATTTGTAATAAAAAAATTTTTATTCTTGATGACTATATTTCATTTTGAAATGAGGCTAAAGCCCAAGAAAGAAAAAGAAGATTGTTTTTTATTTTTTTAGATATTATAAAACAATAAATTTGCAATTTGACATTTGATCCAAAATTTTTTTATTTTTTAAATTTTTAAATAATAGGATTTGAGTATATATAATAAAATGCTGTTTATTTAGCCACAAAATAACTAGTATCACAATAACCAAATTAAAAAAAATTCATAATATTGCAAATATTTTATTCTGAATTTCTTACAAAAACTATCATAGATCTAAGAAGCAAAAACAAAGAAAAATTTAAAGGAACTATAAGTCAAATCTAAATTATTTTCAAGATAACAATTTCAAATATTGCTATAGTTATTTTCTAATTTTCACTAAGATTTCAGTTTTGTTATTTTTATTTTGCTTCCTATTTTTAAAATTTTATTTAAGTTTTTATTCCATTATTCTAGAAATATATAGATCTCAAAGTTTGTCATAATTTATTTACTCTAAAGTTTTTAAAATGAAAAGTAATAATTTTGTTAGAGTTAGTAAGTACCATTAGTTTTATTTTTGGATATATCACTTACATATACTATCTATTTTATTAGTATTTTAGAATCATCTTATATAATAAAAGAAAACATATTCACTATTAAACTTCAAAGAAAGTGCATCAGATGAGAATTTCACATTTCTAATCTTTTTTCACAAAAATATGCTACATTAGTGACTAGCATTATAATTAAAAATATAAACAAAAAATATTAATAATCAAGATAAAACTTACTAATACTTATCATGTCTATGGCAAATTGTTTGTTTCCCATCCAAGCCATGCAGGTTGAATTTCTTCTCATTTGAAATCATTCTTCTCGTTTGAAATCATTCTTCTCGTCTTCCACTGCTCAGGAATCCATTTGACACGTTCCTGATACCAATTCAATCTGGCCTTTTTCATTCTTTGCATGAGGAGACGCTTCTTTTTAAGACAACAGGATGAAGTCCATTTTGAAAGAGGCTATATTCTTGGCTTCTTCCAAAATTCTCTTTGCAGTTCTATAGGTGTATGTTCTTCCCTGAGCTTCAAAGAGAATGGGAAAAGCAAATTGAACTGGTATCAAATACAGAAACAATCAGATGATGTCTCTTCCAAAAATGAACTTGCAGCTTATTGTCCTAAGAAAAAAACCTCTCCTAATATAAAAAATGTAAAAGATCAAATTGAATTGGTATCTGGAGCATGTCAAATGGCCCCCAAGTGATGGAAGTCTGTTATTTTCTAACTATTTTCATATCTACAGTGAATTGTTTGTTTCCCATCTGAGCCATGCAGTATGAATTTCTTTTCATCCAAGAAAAAACTGGTTTCCACTTTGAATGAATGAAATTCAAATTTATGCATGCCTCAGATAGGAAACAAATGATTTTGCCATAGATGTGATAAATGTTAATTAGTTTTGTCTTAATTATTAATAAATATATTTTGTTTATTTTTCTAGTTGTGATGCTATAGTCAACGACAACATCATGAGTCAGTATTGAGTGTATGGAAGCAGTCTATTCACAAGTTTGTAACCATGTATTAAGGCACGGAACAGTCGATTTTAGTTTAAAGGGTAATACTACCAGTAAGAAGATATCCTTTCCAGGAAGTGTGCATATTTTCGCATTGTTAAAATGTGATAGAAAACTTTGCGGGATGTATTTATAACAGATAATTTTGTTGTGAAATAACCTTAATAAAATCATATTATATTCCTGAAACTCTCTAATTGTTGCGATTAAATGGCAATTTACTGTAATCTCATGATTAGTTTAGTGAACTATATAGTCTTGCATAGTGACACAAACAAACTTCATCTCTCCCATATACTCAGTACTGACTCATGATGTTGTCGTCAACTATAGTCATTAACATAACATACTATTGTGAAAAAAGGTTAGAAATATGAAATGCTTTTACCATGATTTTACATGAAATTTATAATAAGCAAAAGTTTTAAATTTGAGTAAGGCACTCTTTGTTAGCAAGAAATATTATATAAAAGATGGAAAAGATAACACAGACATTACACAAATGTTTTCATAAAACAGTTCCAAATTTTTAAATATTTTATATATATTTATTTAAAATTTGAGTACTGTTTCATTCTGTGTGGGATGTATTTTGCCAAATTTCAATATAAAACACATTCATCTTCATTTGTCATGCAAAATAATTTTGGCTTTTCACTCATAGAACTAGAATTGAATCTGGGTACCAATGTTCAAAATTTATACAAGAAGTTCTGGCTTAGTGATTTCTTTTCTACAATCAATTTATCTGTCCAGTGTCAACTGGATGGCTCTGTGATATAACATAACCTTACAATCTGCAGTTTGGATTCATAAAATTCTTACTTTGGACAATTGCTTATTATAAATACTTTTGTACATACCCCTTCTCAGCAAAAAATTTATTATTTCAAAACATTTTTGGTATACATTCTAGCCATCATCAGTGTGTACACACAAATTACAGAGTATTATGTAGATTTTATAATTTAAACTATGAAACAATGTTCTATTTGAAAAGTTTTTTAAATGTTTTTAAAAATGTTCCACTCAATGACATCACATAGGTATAGGGTGTTTTTTACAACTAACTAATGTTCATATTGTAATATATGTAGCCTTATATAATAATAATAAAAAATACACCTAAAGAATTCTGATATGTGATAGGCAGTTGGTTCAGATTACATGTAGTGTTAAATAAATCAACTCCATGCAGCAGAAGTCACCTGGAGCATTGTCATTAATTATATTATGTCTTAAATTCCTTTTGGCTATTTCTATAGCCTGCTCTGCCTTTCTTCTCACATGGCTTTCCATTCGTCTCACAACAGTTGCCTCTTTTCAGTTTATCTGTATCATGTTCATGTGACTAAGGCTGTGGTATTCACATTCATACTTGATATCAGATTGATATTTTTATTCTTGTTTTCAAGTTCATTGTCATTCTACTCATGTATTCTTTAGTTTTAGAGAAGTCATTGTTGAAGATAGATAATCTATATATACTAAACTCCATTTATTATATCTTTTCTGTCCTCATCATTTCTCAATACACTAAATATAGTGTTCCTTTTAAAAGCTACTTTATATTCCTTTTTTTCTCTGTCTTTTCCTTTAATTTATTTACTACAAGGTGGTATGATCTCAACTGTTAATGCATAGTATATAGTGCATATTTTTCAACACTTCAGTTATCTTATGCATCATATTCTCTGTGTAGCCATAATTATTTCTGATGAATTTAATTCTGGATTCAATATCCATATTTTCTTAGATAGGAACTTGGGTTGAACTAAATTTCTTTGATTGATATCCCACTCTACTAAGAGTGTGAGTTACCTATGCTTGGCATTTGTTTTCATCATCAGTTTGTGGAGATAGAAATGTGCTGTAAAATGGTTATATTAGTTTTGTTAAACTGTTTTATCATACTTGTACTATATTGTATCTGGTAGCATCCAATTCACAGGCTGACCAACACCAATGATTGGATCAATCAGAAGGTTGAAAAATGGAGTTCAATGGGCTTGGACTGAATCCCTTCTGAAAATTTGCTGTCATGGAACCCTGATTTAAATCCAGATTCTCCAGGACAGTGAATACTTTACCATGCAGCCATTCAGCCAACAGTAGAAATATGATGGAAAGCAGCATAAAATCAGAGAGAAGAACGTATTATATTAATGGTTTTAATAACATTTATAATGAATTATTATGATTATTATTTTAATGCAAAGAATTTTTTATTGAAATTATTAAACAGCAGATATCAGCTTTTATTGGGAACATTTTTTTTCTTTATAATTTTTACACTGTTTTCTAATCAGAGTATTAAACAATAGAGCTATTCCAGAGCCTATTGTGGATTGCCTATAATATGGATTGAGTTTAGCCAATAGATCTTCAAGTAGAAACATGGAAATATGGGACATAGCATTGAACATATATCCTTCAGATTTAGTCCAAAAATTTTAATCTTTCTAATTGCTACTTAATAATTTTAATAAATTCTTTGTTGTTCAGTTAAAAACAGAATTGTTCTGCATATTTCATTATGAAAAGTCTCAAAAAACAGCATCTGACATAAATTTACCGATATGACAATTTTTTAGCCGCAAAAAAGCAATAATCCAATTTTCTGCATTACTTTTGAAAATTATGCAGTTTTAAGAATTTTTTTTAATCGTTCATTACTTATATTATTATTATTTATATTTATAAAATTCGAATAACTATTTCCTGTAATCTTTTAACTGTTAAACAAATTAAAATTTTCTCGATCCACGACACATTTTATTCGAAGTTATCTAAAAAATGTGCAAACAAATTCATATAATAATTTTTCACTTAAAAAAATTATAATAATAATTAATAGATTTGTGAAATGTTTAAAAAATTCCACAAAGAATGAGATAACATAAAAATACATTTAAATGGAATCCAAACATTTAGCTCTATATTTAGAATGCTTTATGCCTTAAATATTGTAGATAATGTATAATTTATTTTTGAAAAATCATGCGCTTGTGTGTGATATAAAAATACACCATATAAAAATATCAAAAAAAAATATACTGTATATATATAGAATAAGAGAGAAAAATAAACAACATGAAAATAACTGAATATATATTAAAATATTAATTATGCTATAACTTATATTTATTGATATATAGACACTAGGGATTGTAAATTTACCGACTTTTTCATTTACCGGTAATTCGGTAAATGAAACTTAAAATACCGGTTTATCGGTAAATTACCGGTAAAAAATAATAATTGAAGATTCGAACTCATATATGTAAATCTATTCGAGGTTTGAGAAACACTGTCTTGACGTAATGGATTATTATAATGTATTAATAAAGATTTTTGTGGACAATCAATCACGATAATATATACTTGTATTAAAGTATTAAATTTAACTAACGGGAAATTTTGATTGTCACTGATTTGTTTTCATTTTCATGCGTGAGAGTAATGGGGATTCCCCAAGAAAATAGGGTTAGAATAATACATATTTTGCACAATCTTAAGGCATAATATTAGAATCTTGTAATAAATATTTGTATTTAATTATTTTAATTAGTTGTTAGAAGTAAAAAATTTATTTAAGGTTCAGATTTTAATGTTATTTTACAATAATATTGCATTAATGTCCTGTCATAATGTGGTGTATTCAAAATTGCTATTAATTTAAAAAGTACGTGAAATATTTATATATTATTATTTTTAAATATTAAAAAAAGGAGATATTTACTTACTCTTTAAGAAAAACGTTGGTTGTAAAGATTTTAAACTTTTAAAAATCTCAAAAAAATGCAGAGCACAAATCACATATGCTAACTAGCGCTTTCTGTACGATTTACAACGGCTCTCAAACCCAAGAAAGTTTAAATTAAAATTAAACAAAAAATATCTCACATAAAATTAATAATTAGGTATATTGTTGCTTACACTTACATTATTTTTTTTTTATTTTCAATGTCCCTTTAGCCCTTTTAAATATCTATAAACACAATATTTTCTACATAAAAATTTCAAGTATGGATTTTTCATTTACCGAATTACCGGTAAGTTTACCGAACGTTTTTTTGTCAATTTATCGGTTAACCGGTAATTCGGTAAACCGGTATACAATCCCTAATAGACACGGATATATTTACTTAATATGAGATGAATATTATATTTGTTATTAACATTATAAAATAGTATATATATTTTATTTTTATATACTATTAAAAATATCGAATAGTATAAGATATTGCTACTATTTTTAGTAGCATATTATGGAAACATCTAGTTGAAGCAGCTTTGAACATATTCACATAAAATAAAACATTCTTTATGATTTTATATTGCAAATGATATACAGTACTATATATGTCTTACATTCCATAACAAATATATATTTAAATATGTTATGCTACAATTTTATTTTTCAGCAATTAAGCATTTTATAATTTTTTTTTTTTAATTATGGAAATGTAAAAACTATGATAGAACTGAAAATTCGAATATAAGATCATTGTGAAATTATATAGATGTAGCATATTTTCTAATTAAATACAGTATTTGTTATATTATTACTCTCTAATCTTATAGTATACAGAATTATGGAAATGTAAAAACTATGATAGAACTAAAAATTCGAATATAATATCATTGTGAAATTGTATAGATGTAGCGTATTTTCTAATTAAATACAGTATTTGTTATATTATTACTCTCTAATCTTATAGTATACAATTACCAATATGTCTATACAGTTTGAGATATTCTATTCTTCAAAAATAACTCAATACACATCATATAAATTTAAATACCTGTAGCTTCATTGCTTGAAAAGAATATTTCAACCCTGAGAAACACGAAAATAAGGCAATCATTAATTAAAACAGGAAATAGCTATATTTAATCGCGAGATATCTATGACATGATAATATCAATATGTTATACAACTGATTATGCATGCAGCATTAACTATGGAACAAAGGTGTGTGTATAATATATATATACACACAGTATATTAGCAATGAAAAACTTGGAGAGGTAGTTAGGGGGTTTTGTCCAATTTTTAACATAATTGCTTCAGTCTGTTTTTAATAAGTGAGATGTACAGTATGAATATATTAGCAATGAAAAACTTGGAGAGGTAGTTAGGGGGTTTTATCCAATTTTTAACATAATTGCTTCAGTCTGTTTTTAATAAGTGAGATGTACAGTATGAACTGATAAAATAAGCAATCAGAAATAATTATCTAAATTTTTATTGCATTATAGTAAAAAAATTTTACATAACAGTATTTAGGACAGTATCTGATATATTCTGATAATTTTAAAACAAATATTAATTATAAATACTGTATATACAGTTCTATGTACAATTAGAGATTTGGTAGACGTTTTAAATCACGTTTTAGAGATATTTTGGTTATCTTCAGATGAAGACTCTTCTAATTTATTTATTTTCTCTTTTTCCACAGGAATGCTTATAGACTTCTGTTTACAAACAGGAAATGCTCGAATCTTTAATATACCTTCCCTTGACAATTCAGAAGCGACAGATTCTGTGTCTCTATTTTCTCTTTTTCCACAGGAATGCTTATGGACTTCTGTTTACAAACAGGGAATGCTCGAATCTTTAATATACCTTCCCTTGACAATTCAGAAGCGACAGATTCTGTGTCGATATCTTTAGGAAGCAAAAAAGATCGCCGAAATTCTTTATATGCATAATGATTACTTTCCTTGTCTCTTTCTTCGTGCTTGCCGGCGATCTCCACTTCTCTACCCTTCACTTTTACTGTTAACTCTTCGGGAGTATATCCCTTCGTCTCTTCCAATTCCATTGAGAATTCGCTGTTCTCTTGTCCATCGGAAAGTTTCATTCGCTTCCCATTCGGTCCATCAGAGAATACGATGCAAGGAAAATTCTCCAATTCGGACAACTCATCCATCATTTCGATGAGAGGATAACGTCGCCGTTTACGCCAACTTTGACGTCTATAAGGGTTCAGGTCTTCCCAAAGACTAAGCAAAGCCATAATACTATTAGATAAACACTAAACTTCAAGGCAAAACTCGCAAGATCAACTTTTAAGTTATATTGTTTACTAACAGCAGCCACGTTCCAAGCTTTATATACCATACTCTCGAGATCGGGAATATTCTCGAACAATCTCGATCTCAGCTAGAAAGTTCTCCAACAGCTTCGGGAATGTTCGGGTATTTTCGGAAATGATAGCAACACTCGCATCAACCAGCTGATTCAAACCACCAATCACACTCTAGTCTGACGTGACGTAATCGCCGCACGACCGACTGTGCTAGATTATTCTGGAATTATTTCAGAAGCTATATAAGCGTAGAATGTGTCGTTGGTTTATTAACAGAAAAATTACATTTGAGAAAAATTAGCTTTATTACTATCAAATCACGGGATGGCTTTGCTTTCTCTGTGGGAAGATCGAAACGAGAAGAGGCGTCATAACTGCCTTAAACGTTGTTATCCTTTCAGTGACTTGCTCGCCGATCTTCAAGACGAACTGATACACGAGTTGAGAGATTTGCCTTGTGTTTTCTCCGAAGATGCGAGTAGGAAAAAAACAAAATTAAGAAACTACGAAGGACTTTTAGTAGAACTAGAAGAGACGAAACATTACGAACCGGAAGACTTAACAATCAAACTGAAAGGTCGGCAAGTGGAAGTTTCCGGGAAGCACGAAGAGAAAAGTAAAGAAGGAGAAAGGTACGTGTATCGTGAATTTCGACGTTCCTTCCTGCTTCCGAAGAATGCCGATCCAGAATCTGTCACGTCGGAACTGTCAGCTGACGGATTATTGAGGATTAAAGCCTCTCCCCTATGTAAAGAGAAATGTATAAAGATTACAGTCGAGAAAGACGATTCGGATAAATCTAAATGCGAAAGAAAGGAAAATGCTAATAATCCCGACTGACTGTAAAAAATAAAATTCAGTTTATGTACAAAATATTATAAATGTATAATTTTCAATAAAAAAAATTATTTATTATTGTGATATTTTTAAACTTAATGTTTAAATTATTGTACAATATATTATTGTATGTCAGTTATGATGATGTATAAATATTGTTTTTGTACGAAAATATTATTGATTTTTTTTTGTAATCTCTCTTACAGATTTGTTATATATATAATTAAAATATTAAAAATATAAAGAATTAAACATACATTAAAGATATCTTTTACATCAGAAAAAAATCTAAAATTATTTTCCTAGTTTTATTACGTCGCATCTTTCTTGTCGTTTAATCAATATATTAAAACTATACTGCATTTTCTTGCCACGTCAAGTAAACGTGGAAATTTTGCAACTTCATTTAAGAATTCCTATAAAACCTTATATATAACGAAGTATGACAACTGTAGGAATAATTTTATAATTATTATATACGGCGTAATATATTCGTTGACACTTTTTCAGGAAAAAAGTGTTGATAAACTTTGTCAATTAATATAAAAAATATCAAAGCTAAAATAAATAAATTATAAAACAATGAAATAATAAAGATGACAAAAATTTAAATCGACCAGTATATTAAGTAACGTGTAAATTAGCTTAATAGAAAAATCATTTCAATTAAATAATGAGATAAATTATTACTAATTGTTTGATTTAAACTGCTTATACGATATTAATATTTGACAGATAAATTGTAAAAATAACAATAATCTATTAATTTGAAACAGTATTGGTCTAAGATGAATAGTCAAATAGGCGATTAATTGCAATAAAGATTATTATTATTATTATTAAACAAATTTGCTCTTTAATGATATCGTTCATCTAATCCATGTCCACTGTCCAGGAATTCCATAAAAACAATAAATTTTCAAAATGATGAAAAGTTCTTCACCCACACTATAATGTTGATTAAAAAAAAATTCCACAATTCAACAGTTAAAATAACATCATTAACACAATTTTCAGCACATTCACAAAAGTACGGTGATAAATGACAATACAATCAGAGAAGACTGTGGCTTAACAAGAACAGGAAAGAACTGATGGCACATATAAGTAGAGATGCTTATATACAGATGTTATTGCCTCACACACAATCAAGTATGAAAATTATTTATATAATGTTCCATTTAGAATTGATAAATTATATATAAAGTTACAATGAAACTGTGGAGGCTTAGAAACATATTATAGGCAGTGCTCTAGTTACAAATATTCATAACTTATGAATGTGAAATTTAATTTCCAAATTTCGTAAAATTTCAGAAACTATTCAATAAATTTAAATATTATTTGATAGCAGAATGCTATAGCAATTAATATAATACAGGAATACCTCGATTATCGCGATTTTCGATTTATCGCGGTTTATAATTTGATGCCAAAATTCGAATTATTGCGCTCCAAATTCGAATTATCGCGGTTTCGAGATGTAGCCCACTACATATGTAACCAGAATTATATTTACTCTCCAGGTAGCTCTCTTAAAGCACTTCGTTTTTATCCGAGGGTACCTATTCACTGCTCATCAGTAACTGTCCGCGTTTGCCTGAAATACATGTGGACAAGGCCAGCTTAAACCCGGTAAGCAAACGATGCACCGTATCGGGGCACCTTAGGAAGGAGGAACCAAAATTATTATTTTCTGAATATTGTAAAGGTGTTGAGTAGATGTTACAAGGAAGCTGCATCGGGGCGCCGGGATCTCTAGAGCAGATATGGCATATGGATATTTTTTCTCTTCTTATTTACCCCTACAATAAATGCTAAAAGAAACAAGGATGATATCAAGTCTACAGCTATAAAGAAGAAACGTAATGATCAGCTTAGAAGATTAGCACGTTTAACAGATTTCTTTTTTACCTCATACATAAAATTTCATCAATAGATTTGAAAAATCCTTGGCAATGATCACCCATTTTACATGTATTATTTATCCCGATTATCGCGGATTCGATTATTGCTGTATTTTTCGTGGCAACAATAACCGCGATAATAGAGGTATTCCTGTATAAAATTACACATTTAGTTAACATATTACAGCAGTATTTTAAGATGATGGTGATTATTTCAAAAAATTTTCTCTTTATATTTGGAACTTTTCATTCAAATCTGTGAAACAAGAAACTTTTAATTGCACCTATTGTGAAATATATTACAGAATATAGTATTCAATGTTATTTCAGTACTTTTAGAGCCACAGTAAGAACAGTATCTGTTTTACAAACAAAACTTATGTATGAATTATATATGTAACTAGAGGAGTGCCTATATTTTTTTCCTCATCTGCTATCTTGATTTCTCCCATTCTATAGTAGAAGATTAGCTAAGATAACACTCCAGGCAATTTGTAATCATTGAAAATAAACAATGTAAATTAGTATTGGTATTAAGATAAACTATATTCTTAAAAATGTTAATCTTTGTTAATTTATTTTGTGAGGTAAGTCAATTTCTGAATCTTCACAATATCACAATATATATTACTTTACAGTAAATATTATACATGTGTATATATATCATATATACTTAAATTCAAAAATTACACATTTAGTTAACATATTACAGCAGTATTTTAAGATGATGGTGATTATTTCAAAAAATTTTCTCTTTATATTTGGAACTTTTCATTCAAATCTGTGAAACAAGAAACTTTTAATTGCACCTATTGTGAAATATATTACAGAATATAGTATTCAATGTTATTTCAGTACTTTTAGAGCCACAGTAAGAACAGTATCTGTTTTACAAACAAAACTTATGTATGAATTATATATGTAACTAGAGGAGTGCCTATATTTTTTTCCTCATCTGCTATCTTGATTTCTCCCATTCTATAGTAGAAGATTAGCTAAGATAACACTCCAGGCAATTTGTAATCATTGAAAATAAACAATGTAAATTAGTATTGGTATTAAGATAAACTATATTCTTAAAAATGTTAATCTTTGTTAATTTATTTTGTGAGGTAAGTCAATTTCTGAATCTTCACAATATCATAATATATATTACAAATTTATATTACTTTACAGTAAATATTATACATGTGTATATATATCATATATACTTAAATTCAACTTCAACAAAATCTTGGATTATATTCAAACAGAGAATTATTTACATTATCTAAAATATGATTATTTTTTACATTTTAAATTTTAAAAACGAAATAAATTACATAAATATCAATTTAAAGTCTTATATTGTGTAATAGCAAAATTAAAAAGAAAAAAATTAATTTTAACAGTTACATTTAATATCAACTACTAGATGATCTATATGAGGAGCATAAGATTTGACATGTTCAACATGAAGAATGGTAACATTCCATAGCTTATTATATATTTCAAATAAGAGTGATTTAATTTTTTCAGATGTTTCTTCTGCCCAACTAATCCATTCTATTTTTAATAATTTTGTACTTTTAGACTGTACTTCTTTTCTGTTAATAAATTTTGATGAACTATCTGTTTTATGTATACTTTGTACATCAAGCTCAGCATTGTTATATCTTGTGATTTTAGTTTCTACATTACAATGTATATGAAGAATTCCTCCATCAGGTTTAAGTGCAAGACATGCAGTTTTCCATCCAGATTCAGATGATGGAAGAAGACCAAGATTTACTCGATCTGCTATTCCAATAGGACATACCTGTAAATATTTTTCAATATTTTAATCTCATTTTTGGAAAACTAGATTCATATTGATTAAAAAATTAACAGAACTTGTAACTCAAAGCAGCTATATATATAAACAGAAATTATAATAATTAGTACAGTGGGTGATCGGTTAACGAGCAGTTCAGATAATGAACAAATCGGATAACAAACACTTTTTCGAAAGATTTTTGTTTGGTTAACGAACACATGTTCGGATAACGAACATCGTGGGACCCGCAGACTGACGGAATGACAGGTCAACCGGTGGCTGCATGGTAAAGCTGTGGCTTAACATTCTGGAGGATCTGGGGTTCCCACTCCTCTAATTTTTCAGGAGGATCTGGGCTCGGCCCATTGAAACCCATCCTTCCGGTTGACTCCATCATGGGTGTTGGAAGGGATCTGGGCCTGGCCCGTTGAAACCCATCCTTCCGGTTGACTCCATCATGGGTGTTGGTTCATTGAAACCCATCCTTCCAGTTGACTCCATCATGGGTGTTGGTCAGCTGTGATGAAGCAGCTCTATAAGTGGCCACCTCCAGATAAAAATATACGAGGATATTCTTACTTAACTAACCTAACCCAATCACAGGCTTAGGCCTTGCGCGTTGGTAGACTTATGGGTAAGGATGAAAGAACAGTAATTTTTCCTGATTAAAATGAACTGAGAGACAACCTTCAGATTATAAAAGGCAATTTTACTATGTGGTGTGGTTACTTCTCTGTTATGGTCAACACATTTACTATGGATTTTCTAAAAGCCACTTTAAGAAAACTGCCTATTTTAGGTTGCATTATGAAAAGTAATTATTTATGATAAATTTACCTTTATTTATATAACTAGATGGTATATCAGAATATTTCAATGAAAAATGACTGACATTTTTGGGACTCAGAAATGCTTATAATTTTTCTATTTAAGTCAATAGTAATTTAGTCCCCAATTTACAAGAATTTGATATACCAGCATTTTCCAGGAATGCTCTAATCTTATAAAAGGGGTAATGATCTGTACTTTTATTTTATTAATGTAATATTTATAGTTTATCTGAATAGATCCAATCAATTTATTTTAATAATTATATAGTTAAATTCATAATTCATTATCATACACTATAAACTTAATATCATACTTCAGTTTTTTCCAAACTTTCTGTGTCTGTGCCCCTTCATTTTCATAACAGTTTACAAAATTCAACAAACTATAGCACTTATTAGCAGTTTTAACTTAAACATATTTTATTAATCATAACAGTTACGATTAATAAAATACATTTATAAGTTAAAACTGCTAATAAGTGAATTTTGAAGTAATTTGATTACAACTAGAGTTAGTTAAATAATTATAAATAAAGTTCTCCTACATAAAAATATATATATTTATTATGGTGTAATAATTTTTAATACAATTAAAAATCATACAAAAACAAATAATAGAATACATATTTAATACAACATGATATTTAATGCGATGGATAGGCTTTTTTTCTGCACAAATTCTCTCAAATCAGAGTGTCATTGAATATATTGCTACTTGCAATTCTTTTTCAATAACTAAACAAGATCAATATTTTGTTCTTAAACAACTACAGCAGAAAGTTTCTGAATGCATACATATATATATTCATAACCCTTTTGCTGATTCATTTTTTGTTGACACCAATTTGAATTTATTTTCTGTTTGTCTCAAATAATGTTTTTGTTCATTCTTGCACACTCCCCTTGCAATAGACTAGCACCTTCCTAGGGAGCACACCCCACAATTTGGAAAAAACCGTCATACTCTATTTTTACTATATAAAAAGTATTCAATTAGCATAGTCAATTATTAAAGGTTACAATTATTATGAAATTTGTTAATAATAATAATGACAAATTCAAATTAATATAAATTTCAAATTATTAACAAAAGTTAAACTTATATTTTTAGCGGAAGTTCAAGCTGAGATAGAAAGAATTTTTGAATTAGCTCGGACTCTTCAGTTAGTAGTGCTTGACTGTGACACAATTAATCATCCTTCTCAACTTGGGAAAACATCCTTAGCACCTATAATAGTTTATGTCAAAATTTCTTCACCAAAGGTATTTATTTATTAATAATAACTTAACTGAAAATGAATAATGATTTAAATTTTAATTTTAACCTTCTTGAGTTATAAATCTAGAACTCAAATGGTTAATTAAATTATTGCAGTTAAATTAGAGTTTAGAGACTTTCATGGAATATTTATAAAATATCATTGTACAGGCAATTCCTGACTTATATGTAGATCTGTACTTATTTAGGATTATTTTTAGGGAATGAGCAGGCCCAAACCCAGACTTTTACAGAAAATTGGAGGTTTGGAATTCTGAATTGAATCCAAATTCTTCAAGATGGTAAATAACTACTTAATCACATGACTTGTATGTTTATTCTTTAATATAACTATTTTTAGTGATACATCATTGTGGCACACTAATCCTGTATAATGTATCTCCAATATACATATGTTTTGACTTATATAAAGTTTCGCACAAAGCAACCACCTATATAACTCAGAGACTATCTGTAGTTATAAAATTATTAAATGCAGGTAGTTCTCAATTTTGAGTTAATTCATTTCTGAAATATGCTCATAAAGTAAGAACTCATAAACCAAAAATTAATTTCCCATGTTAACAACAGCAGTTCCATTCTTAACAATGAAATTTGACCGTAATAAAATTAAATAAAAATGAACAAAATCGGTAATTTATAATTAAACAATTATTTATTTATCTATCTAAAGAAATGAAAACACAGCCTTTAAAATCAAGCAAATTATTATTATAATTTATTATTTTAATAATTTTTTTTGAATAATCTATGAGAAAACCCAACACGAAAACATAGTGAAAGAAAGAGACAAAGAATGGATATCGACGGCCTGGAAATATGCCGTAACCAACTGTAATGAAAACATATCAAGAAAAAGACTCCTATCCTAGACTTCATAACTCCATTTATTTTTAAATTTTTAAAATTTTTTATTTATTTTCTCTTAGTTTTTGTGAAGTGATTTTTTGGTAGGACTTATAAAAACTTAAACAAACAATTCTGTATTTTAAATTTAAACTGATTCCAAAAAACGTATAGAACTCCTCAGTTGTTCCTTAACGTTTGTGTTGTTAGAATAGAACTATGATATGTGAGTTGATAATGGCTTTAAAATAGCCAAAAACGTTCCTCCAAATGAAAGTTTTTGGATGAATAAAGACTTTATGGACTGCTCACAAGTGCTGTAATTTCGTTTTATATTGTAATGAAGCCATTGCGGTTTTAAAAGAGTACAATTTAAAAAGACCTTATACCATCAAACATTTTCAAAAATATGAAAGTTTAACAGGGCAACTAAGAAGCGATAGAATCAAAAAATTTAAAAAGAAATTAGCTGCTCAACAAACTGTTTTACTAAAATGCAGTGAAGAAGCTGAGGATATCGTTCAGGCGAGTTATGTTGTTAGTAAGAAACTGGCAGAACATTTGAAGTCATTCTCAGAAGGCAAGTTTGTGAAAGAGTGCTTAATAGAAGTGGACATTTGAAGTCATTCTCAGAAGGCAAGTTTATGAAAGAGTGCTTAATAGAAGTGGCAAATATCTTGTGTCCAGAAAAAAGTAAAAAGTTTGCAGAAGTTAGTTTATCCAGAAGAACAGTCACAAGACGAATAGGTGCACTGGCCGAAAACATAAAAGTACCGCTTGGCGAAGTCGAGGAAAAATGTGTAGCATTTTCCATAGCATCGGATGAAAGCACTGATATTACTGATACAGCACAACTAGCAATCTTTATTCATGCAGTCGACCAAAATTTGAAAATAACAGATTTGCTCGCACTTCGAGCCATGAAAGACACTACAAAGGGGGAAGATATTTTTGAAGAAATTGTTAATGTTTTTAGTGCTTTTAGACTGGACTGGGCAAAGTTAAGCGGTGTCACTACAGATGGAGCTCCCGCGATGATAGGGAAAAATGTGGGAGTGGTGGGTAAAATAAAATCAGAATTATCAAAGAGAAATATTGACATTAATAATCTGTTCGCATTTCACTGTATCATTCATCAAGAAAACCTCTGTGCTAAATCATTAAAATTCACGCACGTAATGGAGACAGTTGTTTCGTGTGTAAATTTTATTAAATCGAGAGGTTTGAATCACCGGCAGTTCCAGCAATTCCTGCAGGACTTGGAATCGGAATATGGAGACCTCGTTTTTCATTGTGAAGTTCGCTGGCTCAGTAAGGGCAAAATGTTGAAGCGATTTTATGAGTTAAGAGAAGAAGTGCAAACTTTTATGGATATGAAGGGCAAATCCATACTAGTCGAACCTTTGAGAGATGATGCATGGTTATCTGATTTTGCATTTTTGGTTGATGTCACCAGCTACTTGAACGAGCTAAATACGAATATGCAAAAACCAGGACAACTTGCCCATGAGCTATTCACCCATGTAAAATCTTTTCAAAGCAAACTTCGATTGTGGGAAAATCAGATTCGTGCAGGAAATACATATCATTTTCCCACTCTAGCAGCCCATAAAAATTTCGATAAGAATGCCCTTGCACAGGAACTATCTTCATTAAATACAGAATTTACATCCAGATTTGAGGATTTCCGTTCACGTGAACTTCAGTTCCAAATATTCATGACACCTTTCGACGTGGACGTGGAGCGAGTAGAAATGTCGCTTCAAATGGAATTACTTGAACTCCAGGCAGATGATGTTCTGAAAAGTCAGTTTCGTGAGGTATCTCTGCAAGATTTTTATGTGATACATGTTTCCAAAGATAAATATCCAAATCTACTTAATTTTATATGTAAAATGATGTCCCTCTTCAGCAATACTTATTGCTATGAGCAATTTTTTCAAAAATGAATTTCACGAAATCAAAAAACAGATCAAGTATTATCGATACTAATTTGGAAAGCTCCTCATGTGTAGCAACAACATCACTTTCACCAAATATTGAACTTCTTGCAAAAGAAAGGCAATCCCAAGTTTTTCATTAGTTAGAGTTTGAACACTATATTATTTTATTATATGCAATATTAACGCTATGTATACTTACATATCTGTACCTTCTCTTTTTTAAATAAATCAACGCTATGTATACTTACATATCTATACCTTCTCTTTTTTAAATAAATACTACATTGTTGTTTTTGTTTTGGCCTGTGGCCCACCATAAATTTTTCTATACAGCCCCTGTTTTTGTTTTGGCCTGTGGCTCACCATAAATTTTTCTATACAGCCCCCTACAAAAAAAGGTTGCCCATCCCTGATCTAGATTAATTCCAAAAATAAAATATAATTTAAGTTTATGATTAAGTTCTTAGAATATATTTGTTAAGGATCAAATTGAGCTGTAAACAGCTGTAAACAGTCTTATAATATATTAATTGGAAAACTGAATTGCAAAAAATTAAGATTAATTGGGAAATTTAATGAATATAAACATTACTTTCTAAAAATTTATTCTTCCATTAAAAGAAGCTTATTTCAGCATATGATTATGATGCATAAGTTTCTCTTCTTAAACAACAATAATATATAATTGCAATTAAAATTATTCAAAAATGTAATTATTTCAAAAAGACATTGTTACTGCTTTTTGTGCTTTGGATATTTTATTTTAGTAATTATTTCATTCTTTTTTTCAACTGAAATTAGTGTACTAAAAGCATTATATACAGTCGAACCTCATTAAGAAGAATCTTATGGGACTGACAAAATTTGTTCGTCTAAACTGTCATTCATATTATAAGTAGGAAATGACGTCATAAGTAGGAGGAAATGACATCATCTACTTGTTAAACCAAGTTAAAGTGGGTTTACACTACGAGCTACTGGACTGACTGATCGATTCCACCAACTTCGAGCCAAACAGTTCACATTACACCGCTGACTGTCTAATGACGTTTTGTATTAGCCAATTGGTGCTGTTGTTATATTTTGATAATACAACGAATCATCGTCTGATAAATTTTACTTACAATCAGAAAATCATCGTGGCGACGTATATCATATATCCAAGGTACTGCCGAACTTCATTTATTAATTCTTTGATAAAATCTTTATCAGCAAAGATGGCGATTAAACATCACAAACTACCCGCCAAAGAAAGAAAATATGATTGGCTGTTCAGAAAGCATTCCAATAGGTTATTGTTGGCGGACCGCGGCGACTAGACTTCAAATAATCAACTGGGCGAAACTTGGTCGGTCTACGATTGGACTGACTACTGACTACTATTGCTATGGAAACGTGACGTAGAATCACTCAAGTCAGTCCAGTCGGTCGTAATGTAAACCCAGCTTTAAACATGTGTTGAGCAAAGCATAATTTAAATCATGCATATCATTTTTAATGTTATACAGTGTTCTATTGCATAGAGCCTTTACTGAACAAAAACGAAAAAAAAATAAGATTTAATAAGAATTTATTTCAAATTTAATATTTTTAAATACGTGAACGTTTAAAGGAAAATAACAAACAATGACAGGTACGTCATCCTGGGGACGATTCTTCGATCCCCTTACCAGTAAAAACGGAACCGAGAAGAAATCCCATTGTTTCAGGGACGTAACTACGGGTGGACCCGGGTGGGTCATGGCCCATGCATTGAAAGTTCTGGCCCATGTCCCACCCTGAATATATAACCCAAAACGTTAAATTGAAAACTGCAAGAGTTCAACTCCACATAACCCAAGACGCCTTGAGTTTTGTAAAAGTGTGAAGCCCAGACCAAATAAATTTTTCTACAGTTCAATTTATTTTTATAACTTTAAGACATCAATTTGTTAAACAGCCATCTACAACGATAAATGTACACGTGTTATACAGCTAGAACTTTGACCACAGGCGAACTAAACTGATCCAATTACTGGATAACCGTCGATCTTTCCTAGAACTGCTTTCTTTATCATACAGAGACAACTTTAAACTAGGGTTGCCAACATTCATTGAGTCTTTGCCTTGATGTTGCCCGAGAAGAAATCCCATTGTTTCAGGGACGTAACTACGGGTGGACCCGGGTGGGTCATGGCCCATGCATTGAAAGTTCTGGCCCATGTCCCACCCTGAATATATAACCCAAAACGTTAAATTGAAAACTGCAAGAGTTCAACTCCACATAACCCAAGACGCCTTGAGTTTTGTAAAAATAATAATATTTAATTATTTTCCTCGTTTTAAATATTATTATTTTAAAATAAAAATAGCTGCAATGCCATCAACGAAAATGTCTATGCAACAAAATGACGAGACATCGCATAATAATTGACATTTATATTTATTGAAAACGATTGAGGGCATTCTCATGAACTTAATCCTTTTAAGAACAAAGATTAAAGTGAAAAGAATATAGGAGAGGAAGAAAGAATCCTGCCAGTGTGGCAGATCACTACAGTGACCATACGTCCTTTATTTCATTTCCTTGTCATTTAGATTTTTTTTTTTTTTCTAAAATGGCCATTTTGTCCTTTATTTTGTGAATTGAAATAGTAAATTGAATAGGGTGTTGCACAGACGGTCCACAGAAACATAACACTATCATTTTCTGTGACAGTATCATGTTTCTGTGTACTTGCGAAGAATGGTGATAAAATGACGCTTTCTGCCAATGTAGAAGAGTTAGAATTTTTAAATATTTTACAGACAAACACATATCATTTTAAAACACTTTAAAAATTGTCGAATTTTGTTTCTTGACTTCCCGGATCTAATGCCCATTGAACGGATATTTTCATTAGTGAATATTATGTGAACATTAAAAAAAACCCAATTAAAAGCATTGGAAGAATGTACTTATATCAAATGTAATTTCAACATGACGTGTATAGAGTTTTATGAACTTTTAAAACACAAACTCGATTTATTAAAAAAAGTACATTCTGGTGAAAAATATCAAAATTAATTTTTTTTTTTAAATTAATATGATTGTTTAAAACGTTGTGTTGTTTATTATATTTTATAATAAATGTTATAAGGCTTTTCAGTTTTAGTGAAGCAAATAAACGCAACTTGCTTTTTCTTATTATAAAACAATTTCTGATTTGTCCTTTATTTTCTCCAAAAAAAATAAAAAATATAATCACCGTACAGATCACTAGTAGAAAAAATAGTCGCCTTTCACGACTCTTGGATGATATTAATAATGAATTTGGCACTACACACACATAATAATATAATTGACGAAGATATTTTGCCAACAATCTATCATATAGATTTGCTCGTCTAGTTTTGTTATGACAAACGCTATAGTTGTATTAAATACAGCGAATAAGTGGTCTGAGATTAATACGATAGCTGTTAGTTTGACACGCAAATTTCCAACGTTTAGCGAGAACTTCATTTAATGGTTTTCGATTTTCTGTGAGCGATGACTTCATTGTTTTGTGTGAAATTATTGACACGAATGTACGTCAAAAGAGTATGAGTAAACTTTATAGCTAAAAATAAACTATGAATAATACGCAGTTCAGACATGTCAAATATAAAAGAAATTACTAAAGTAGAATAGAACATAACTACATGTGATATATTGCTGATAAGTAGTAATTCTTCGTATTATGCCAAGTGATCTACCAATTTCTGTAGCTCTTTCTTTTTCAAATCAGAAATAGTCGTTCTGTACACATGTTCCTCTTCTATTAAACTTTTTATTTCAGTCATAGATTTAACTTGTCATATTTTAGAAATCTTTTAAAAATATTTTTTCGCTGCTTTAAAAAAACATCAATTAAAACGGTGTCATCAAAATTTCTATCGTTTACGCTCCCAAATGCATCAATACTGAACAATTTCTCTATTTTCGCGACGCAAGGATGCTATTTGCAAGGTTTTTCCGTAACTGGTAACTGTAATCAACAAGCTAAGTCAAAAACCATTTTGAAGATAATGAATGGTATTGGAGTTTACCGTAATCGGTCATATAATTTCAACGTTTATCATAATCGACAAACGCAATGGCAAAACAACTCTAGTAATAAATACTATAATCTACAGTTTGTAGGTATATTTATGCTTTACAAAGCCCTGTTACAAATATCCTGTTAATAAGTTAACTAGAGTATTTTCAGCAGAATCCAACCTAGCAATCTGATCATTCATCGCTCTGACATATATGTATTGTGTGCCGATTCTGTGAGCTTTGGTCAGTCGTTATTTATAATAAGATCAAGACAGAAAGTAACGTATATTAAATAACATAATGGAATGTGATTACCCTGATATTATTGGCTGATCTTCCTCATTAACAATTTCAAGATATTTATTTATATTAACTCAAGTAATCTTCGAGATTCATAGCATCAAATACAGTAAATCGAATTTGACCTTATAAAATTTATCGATAACATCATAGATGGTAAACAATGTTCTGCAAATATAAAATAGATATATTTTTTATATCTATATTGTTTAAGTATTAAGTCTAGTCAAACTGAACTATAGTCTTGATAATCTAAATAAGTTACCATTTATTTAGCTGTGGAACTGTGAAATTCAAACTTAAATTTCTCGAAGAATTTCACCGCACAAAACGACAGAAACATATTCCAATAGTTGCTTTGTTCTAATTTTAGAGTGTTAGCTATCATTTTCCTACCCCACGTTTTAAAATTCGTGAATTTCTCAAAGAACAGCACAATTCAGCACAAAACGGTGATATAAAAATTATTATGAAATGCCGGGGTGGGAAGGGGAAATGGATTCTATCTAGTATAGTCATTTTGCTCTTTTTTTCATTAATTTGCGAAATATTTTTACTGATTTACGAAAAGTTTTCATTAAACAGTTGGAAAGATTGTAGTAAACTAATCATCTGTTATTCCATTTTGAAGAAGGAATATTATATGATGATAACTAATTGTTATCAGTTTTTATTTTTATTATTGCTTCGATATCTTAAAATATTTACTTAAAAATATTTTATAAGATTATACAGGAGTTCATAAAAAGCAAACATTATTTAGAGATAAATATTATATATTTCGAAGATTTTATTGGAAAGGTAAGCTTATTATATCGTATTTCCAAACAAATTTTAAAATGCTTTATAAATGATTACTATTTATGATTTTTAGATATTTTAATGATCTAAGCAAAATTTTTATAAATAACCTGTGTTTAAATCATAAAAACAAATGTTTAGCAAAATTTTATGATCGAAAAATATGCTAAGTTGCATTGTATGTAATTTCATTAAAGTTAAAATTAATGAAATACAGTATAATGATCTTTTTTAATCAGTTTATTATTTCTTAACATTAAGCATATATACTGCTTAATTAAAAATCTTGATAAAAATATTAATAAATATCTCGAAATTCCTTTAGAATGATGAAACAAATTTAATTTTACATTTTAGTTGCATCACCTCTCCGTCTTATATTTTGTCGAATGTTTTCGGTATTTCGTAATCTCCATCAACTACAAAAATTTTTAGTGATGAAACTGGAACATCAAAATAAATATCTCATTTTTCACATTTGTAATATCTTTATCATCATTTATAATATATTCATGCATTGTATTTTTCCATTTATTGATGTTATTCAAAGGAGATTTTTTTCAAAGAAAATTTTATATATGTACTCTCTTATTTATACAATATATCATAGAACGAATATATATATATATATAAAGTGCAATATTTGCTTGTCTGTTTATTCCGCAAAGGCTTCCACACAGTTTGACCTTTTGGGACTAAACTGTGCATTTAGACTTACCTCGACCTCGCGGGTAACATAAGACATCTTGGATCAAGATCGCTTCACGAAGTGAGGCATTTTAGAATGGCATGAAAATGCCTTTATTTAAATCTTTCAGAGTCATGTTCGTCATAGTTGCACAGGTATGACTTCATTGTGACGTAATGATTTATGCAGTATTATTGATGCATCATCACTGTGACGTCACGTACCTGTATGATATCGCAATGTGACATAATATGCTGAAGAAATCAACGTTAAAAATGGACACAAAAAGTCAATTGATTCATATGCTATAATAAATGAATGATTTGGCGAAATTAAATTTTATAAATTCGCGTAGTCGCCCAATCCATTCAACCTCATCTTTCAGCCACCCGGCTATCCTATGATGAGCTTAAAAAGCAGTCGCCTTTAAAAATATCCCGTATGATTAGGCGTTATTCCCAAAAATGCAGATTAAAAATGTCCGAATTTGGGATGATGTCATAGTCGCATCGATATGATGATTCTGAAGGATTTAATTAAATGAAGCCATTTTCACTGCAATCCCAAATTGCTCCAGAAAGTAGCCTATATTATCCGCGAGGTTGAGGGAAATCTTCATGCAAAGTTCGATCCCGATGGGTCCAAAGGTGCAGAGAAATAAAGGTCATAATGCAACATATTTGGAAATACGTCGGTTAAAAAACGTAAGATATATACAGTATCTAGTTCTAAGATGCAATATTTAGATCCAGTTGTTTGAAGTTTTATTTAGAAATCGATGAATATATATAGTAAAGTATAAAGTAATTCTTATTTTTCTACTTGCTTTGCTTTTATATAAAATTGGAGAAAAATTTTTTAAAGTAGAAGAGGTTTTCAAATTTGTAACGTCACAATCAGAGGTCAATCTTGGTGTGACAAAGACTGGCGAACAGAAGGAGGGGGTTAGAAACTATTAGAAACAGCGTTACATGGATTTATGGATAATCCTAAATACATTTTATTCCATTCATCTTTTTATAAATGCTGAATTGCATTCATACATACATATTTTTCATCGCTAGATCTCGTATTTTGGTGTCATTACTAATTAAATTTTACATGGAGTTATAATTTATTTGTCAGATAACACTATATTCATTAGCATAAATATCACTGTTTGTTAACAACGGATATGATTCATCATCATCTGACTATACTGTACCTCGAAATTATGTTATTTTTATAAAAAATTAATTTTTAACTGAATTTTTTAAGTATAAATATCACTGTTTGTTAATTTAACACCGGATATGATTCATCATCATCTGACTAGTCACAAACTGTACCTCGAAATTATGTTATTTTTATAAAAAATTAATTTTTAACTGAATTTTTTAAATATTATTTGATATTTTTAAATAATCAGAACAATATAAGACTTTCTAAAATTATACTATTAGAAAATATATTTTTAAATGAAATAATAAATAGTGTTATATAGATAAATTATTGATTAATGTAGAATTCATAAGCACTAATTTTATAATGTTGAACAATATAATGAATTTCGTTTAATATAGTATAGCAAACTTGACTAAATTTCGAAATACAGTAATCAGATTTCTAATTCTCTCAGCAGAGGGCGGTGTAATCGTCAATGTTTTTATTTTTACCAGTTTGAAAAAAAAATTCTTCCTAGGTATTGCATAAATTTGGTTTATTAAAATGTTGCATAAATATTCGAATAAAAAACGAAGATATTAATAAAATTTTAATATAAAAATCCCAATCCCAACATTTTGCTTCAATATATTTGCGCTATTATTCAGAATATGAGTACCTATTCGCTCGATATCAACCTCAATTGTCTTATTTACAACTGAGGATCGAGAGAAAATTTTGTAGGGATAAAAAAAAAGTAGAAATATCACTAAAACATATTTCATATTTAAATTTATATTTCTACTTATATTTTAATTATTAAATTAATTTAGTAATTCTATCATTTCATTTTCTGTCTTACAAGTTAGAATGGTGACACAATATTCAGTACCAAGTTTTTTTCTATTTTGTTCGGTGGAGAATATAGTATAACATTTATAATTAATCCTTTTAATCCACCTCTGATGATTGGCTTTCTCTTTTGTTTGATTTACATTCCATATAAAGTATATTACTATATACAAAAGTAGATCTTCTTCAGTCCGAATTTTATTTTTCAATGTACAATAGTTTTAATTTTCTAACGAACTTATTTAATATTCAAGAATTTTAAGTGATATTATTCTTGTGTTTTTTTTTTTAAATATTATAATTATAATCAGTGGCGCCGAGACGGGGGAAGAGGGGACAAATTCCCCGGGCCCGTAGAAGATTGAGGGGCCCGGGCTGCTTCCTAACAATAAATTTAATAATTTTTTAATTTTTTCTACTTTTTTAAATTAAGTAACTGCGCATTACAAGATACTTAGAATTAAAATCCCCTCAAATAATAAACAGAACTAGTGATAATGATAACATATCTGAAGAAAATGATTGTGAGCCACCTCTTCCCAGAAATTAAAATATAGACGAAACTCCTGGTACAAGTTGTTAAGAAATTTCAGATACTCTTCAAAAAGTAACGAATATTTCGGAAAAGCAGCGAATGGTTTTAGAGCGCAAGTACTGTTTGCAAGTCACGAACTGGAACCAAGTGGATAGTGGTTAGTGCTAATAGTCACCCTCCAGGAAGAGTAGTAAAACGTAACATACTTAGAGATAAACCTGGTGCTACTTACTTCGCAAAACAACGGAGAAACGTGGATAAAATAAGTAGTTTCTGTAGGTTATTCATTGAAAACACTATTTTGAAGCTTATAAAGAATGCTGGAAATGTTGATTGGATGACATCCATCGAAGAATTGATGCATTCATTGCAATTATTATGCTTATGGAGGATGACATACATCGAAGAATTGATGCATTCATTGCAATTATTATGCTTATGGAGCTAAAAATTTAGAGGTGGACGGTCTCTGGTCCAATTCATGAGAATCATCATTTTTCAAGCAGACGATGTCACGAAATAGATTCCGAGAAATTATGAAATATCTCAGATTTGGCATTAAATCAACCAGAAAGACATGTTTAGAGCATAATATATTTGAGTTTGTTTCCGAAATATGGAAAAAATTTATCTAGAGCCAGGGCCGCAGAGAGGGGATGATATCCGAGACTTTTGTCATCGGCCCGATCGGTCGAAAAGGGCCAATCATCGAGCCCCGATGTCACATAACGTGTCTGATAATTCGCAGACCACCACCACAAAAGCGCACTGTATACCATCCAAAGCAATTTTGCCAAAATAAACTATTATGAGTAACAGTATTTTGATAGACGAAAGTTTTAAAATTTTTATTCATTCCTCATGAAAGGCTTTAAATATTTTTGGCCTCATCTCAGATGACTGATTTTTTTATTAAACCAAAGAACATACCACAAATTTCATGTGACTGATTTTTGGGCCCGTGATCAGTCACATACTTGTCACGGCCCCGAAAATTTCTCTCAGCGGCCCTGTCTATAGGTGTATAATTTGTTATACACCAGAAGAAAATATTACAGTGGATGAACAACTCTTCCCATCAAAGGCTAGATGCAAGTTTACGCAATATATAGCGAATAAACCAGATAAATTTCGGTTTGCATTCAATACGAAAGCTAAGAATCTGCTCAATGGCTTTCCTATTTAAGAAAGGATGACAGAAAACCTAATGATCAGTTACTCTCTGAACATGTGGTTCTAACGTTATAATAGTAGAACCTTATGCCAAAAAGAGAAATAATATTACAAGTGACAATTTTTTCACTAATTTGAAGCTAGATAAATTGTCAAACATGAATACGACAATATAAACTTTCACTTAAATATTTGCTGATGAAAAAAGCTTTTCATGAAACAAGAGATGGCATTAAGATTCTAGAGTTATAGATGAGATTATAGATCTCTTTGCTGCTTGTTTTTTTTTCCCTAAATCCTATAGCGAATGACTTTGTATAATTTATATTCCACTTATGCTTTATCAAATCAGATGGGATGGTTCTTAAAATACATAGGTGATACTTTCGTGATAGATCTCTTACAGTTTTTGTAAAATTTTTAACCTATAAAATGTAGCTAAACACAAATTATTTTTTCTTTTGTTTAGAGATTATAATTAGAATTTACTCTTACCAAGACCCTCATTGAAAATTCTTTCTTCTTCAATTTTAACTATTCTTTAAAAACTGCATTCTTTTTCTTTCTGGTAGGATCTGTTTTTAAACGGGTTAGAAAATAATTCTTTTTCTTCATTCTTGTTATTGATACAAACTTGGTGCCAGGTTGGGGGTGTAAGGAGGATGGTCCAGTATCTTCCACCATTAGTGCCGTAACAAGTTGTGTACTTTTAACAATGTAGTCTAGCATTGTCATGAACCATACATCAATAAATCAGCAAAATATTTCAGCTGGTTAATGGGTTACACTATGCTATACATAGCCCTATTCTTATTATTGATACAAACTTGGTGCCAGGTTCGGGGTGTAAGGAGGATGGTCCAGTATCTTCCACCAATAGTGCCGTAACAAGTTGTGCTGTTAACAATGTAGTCTAGCATTGTCATGAACCATATACATCAATAAGTCAGCAAAATATTTCAGCTGGTTAATGGGTTACACTATGCTATACATAGCCCTTCATTGAATTGTTAACTTGTCTCCAAAAAGAAATGGCAGGATAATTCTTATTATTATTCATAATTTGTACAGAAAGTAATAACACACCTTTTTAAATAACCAGTTCTTCAATTTCTGCAAATCTTCCATTATTTGTTCCATTATAATTATTGATTATTAAAATTTATTCTTTTTTTTTCTTTGAATAAATAGCAAAACTGTAAATGCTGCAAACTAATAGTTAACAGTTTATAATTCGCAATGAATTATTTTAAAATAGCTTTGATTTATTTCATTAATTTTTTTTATTGGTATTTTTGATAAGAAAAATTCACAAAACTAATCTATTTAAGAGATGTTAAATAATTTAATAAATAGTAATACTCACCAAACACAAAATTATATAGAAGAATTTATTTTTCTTTCTTCTGATTCCTTAAATTGCCTTTTTTCAATTTTTTTCATATATCAAATCCATTCTTTAAAGCATTTAATTGTAGCTATTGTGAGGTAACAATTGTTGAAGTTTTTTGATGTGATGTCACTTTTTTTAGATATAATTTTATAGAATGATTTAATTCTTTAATTAATTTTACTTCCAAAAAAATTATATATTCCTTTAAATTTTCAAAATATTTTTCTTGTTAAGCATCTTTCTATAATACAGTGTGATCCAAAAGTATCCCTTATATATATATATATATATAAATCGATGTTTCAAAGTGAATAGAAATAAGCTAACGATCAAATTTCAAATATAATTTATAATTTATATAATTTCAATCGAATCTATATTAAAAAAATATATATTAGAACATTTTAGTGAAAAAATGCTAAAAAAATTGTCAAAAAAGTTAAAAAGGCTTTGAGATGAGGAAAATTGTTTCAATCCTGGCTAGTGTTGTAGAACTGACTGTCGAGTGCAAAGGTTCAACTACAGTTTGTTAGAATTACTAGAGTTCAAAGTTTTTTATATGGAGATAATTACAAAAATAAAGATTTTCTTTGACTTTAGCATGTCTCCGATGACAACTGCCGTTTGTTTGCGTTAACAATGCGAAAAGAATCACACCGACGACATACGGAAACGTGTAAGATTTTTTTTGATCTCTGACCCCATCGCTCCGTTTGTACTGGCTCTTGTTAAACTAGATAGAGTTCACTTAACTAACTGTACTTCGCCGACAGATAAAAAATACTTCAGAATCATATTTTATATTTTTATCGATTTAAACACACTTTAATATTTTAAAATTTCTTTAAAATGTTACGTAAATGCACGAAGTTTTGTAAGTATGCTGTAGAGGATGATTTTTCTTCGATTTTTTTCAACCGTAAATTTACAAACTACGATGATAATATTAATACTAGACGGCACACAAATAAGTAATTCGTAATTGGTAAATAACAATTCCTGTTTTGATTATTTCGGTGTTCTTAAACGTCATATTCAAATCTAATTTTTAAATTAGATTTAACTCGCTTCTTTTTTAGACCTATATAAATCAAATCATAAAATAACAAAATAGACTCATTTATCTCGTAAGTTGATTTTTTCATCATCGTTGATAAATTTCTTCACCAAGTTTTTTTCAACTAAATTTTTATGGATAGAAATAAAAAGTTTCAAATTTATTTGGAGAAACTCATGTGGCAATATTTAATTGAGAGAGGGAATATTTTTAAAATATTTAAATTTGCTTATTTATTTCTTAATTATTTATTTTATATCGCTTTCCAAGTCGTAGACACAATAAAAGTCCGCATTCGTGATGATCTCGACCGCATCACGCTATAAACCCTGCAATCTCAAGATCATTTTTGAAAAATTATTTCTTTTATAATTTGGAGAAACTCATGTGGCAATATTTAATTGAGAGAGGGAATATTTTTAAAATATTTAAATTTGCTTATTTATTTCTTAATTATTTATTTTATATCGCTTTCCAAGTCTAGACACAATAAGCCGATTTCGGGTTAAATAAAAGTCCGCATTCGTGATGATCTCGATCGCATCACGCTATAAACCCTGCAATCTCAAGATCATTTTTGAAAAATTATTTCTTTTATAATTTTTAACAATGAATACAATAATATTCTTTAAGTTTTCCAAGAGCTTTAGAAACAAAATTTTTTTAAATTTCTTTCTCTATTTATCGCCTTTATATTTTATTTAGGTTACATAAGATTTCGTCATTTAAAAACAGTTTTTCGTTTTTTTTTCTTTAAGCATTTTTTTCATTACCGTATAAAATATTACGAATTAAAATAAAAATAAATATTTTATTTAGAATTTATTTTTTGAAAATTTTCCAAATTCAATTTTTAGCTGTCTTTTAATAGGATACAGTGATACACACAATAGCACTTTAGGCATTACTGACAAGTGAGTTCTATATTTGAACTCGGTAATGGCTATTTCGCGAATATGCTTCATCAATGTAAGTGTTTCAATACTCAAGCTTATTAATTATGGTAATTTAATGCGAAATCCCAATAAATTTCAATACGCTCGATTCCAACCTTCTTTTCGTCAGTTTTCTTTCACACGGCTCCTAAAAGAGGTAGATTTGCAGAAAAAAATATAAAGCTTTCCAAAAATTCCATATATATTTTCCACATGCATTTTGAAAACCTTTCTTTTCGTCAGTTTTCTTTCACACGGATCCTAAAAGAGGTAGATTTGCAGAAAAAAAATATAAAGCTTTCCAAAAATTCCATATATATTTTCCACATGCATTTTGAAAACTGTTTCAGCTGAATTTCAGAATTATATTGCTAATAATTGCGTTCGAGAATTAATGGCGGATAAAAACTGTTCCTATATTTAACAGATCGTGTTCAAAGAAATAACTAGGAAAAATAGAGGTCACTTCCGAGCGACCTCTCTTTTTTTCCTAGTTATTTCTTTATCCCGGATCACTTCTGTCCTTTTGATTTCACCTTTCCCAGGGAAAAACTAGATTCTTTTCTTTCGTTTATTGTTTGAAGAGAAGTAATCGCATTTCTCCTGGATAATGGACTTAGGTCATTATACAAATCATATATAATATATTCTTATATATCAATCGTTTCAGGTGTCATTTTTTTCCTTCATATTCCTTTTTTTTCACTCTCTATTTCTGAATCAGAGAATAAACATTCCACAATTATTCCGAATTTCGTATCTTCTACAGTATCTATCTTCAATATGTTTGTAATTTTAATTATAAAAATGAAAAGAAAACTTTCGATAGGCTTTGCATAGAGACTGACTATTATGCTCGTTAAAACTGATTGTTTTCGACAGTTTGACCTGTTCAATTTTTTCCTATTATATGTTTGAGATCTGTTTTAGTAGTCATATCTTGTAAGATGAAATATTTTAACTCGAAATTAGGTATATTTTATTTATAAAATTTTACATTTAAGTAGAGTTTGATATCGCATTGATGAAGTATAAGTTTAGTGTTTGCCACTAAACTTATACTTCATCAATCTGAATAAAAATTAGAAACTTTTATAAAGCGAAGAAAAAAATGCAGAAAAAGCAAAATTAGAGGTCAACAATCGAGAAACACTTCAAACAATGGAATAAATTGAAAATAGACTTCTAGAATAAAACAAATTTGATAATGTTCTACGTGATATACTGTAATATTCATTATTATTATGTTTCAATACTTACTTTTTATCTAAAACAAAACGTTTTAGATAAAGTAGGTTTTAATCAAATTTTCAAAGTTTACATCGTTATAATAAACGAATCAGACTTTATACTAAAGGCTTCTGCATTGTTCATTATGATTTATCCATCCATCAGCTTTCATTGATTCCACCAAGGATTTTAGTGTTGTGGGGTCTAAAAATGGCCGTCTCTAAATGCGTGATTTGTTGGCTTAATTCACACTAACCTAACCTAAATATTCACTTAAATTTAGAAATTTTACTACTATTAGTCAAAATGACAATGTCATGATGGCAATAAGAGTTGTCACAAACTGTATTATGCATCTGAAATTCCTGAGCAACCTCGGATACATGGCTTTAATTTATAATTGCATTTAATTATTATCCAAGCAGCAATGAGTATGCCTGCAATAATAATAGCAGCTAACACACACACACACACACACACACACACACACACACACACACACAGAACACACACACACACACACACACACACACACACACACACACACACACACACGATATATATAGGTTAATTATAATAGTGGCTGATCGGTTAACGAACACTTTCACGAAAGATTTTTATGTTCAGATAACGAACACTTCACAGAACAAACTGTATAACCCGCGTACTGACGGAATGACAGGACGGCCGGCCTAACGACCCACGTGGTAAAGCTTTAACTACGTGGCCATCCGGCCATCCTGGAAAAATTGGAGTGGGACTCGAATCCTCCAGGATCCGGGTCCCACTCCTCCAATTTTTCAGGAGAGGTCCAGGCCCGGCCCCAACCATCCGGTTGACCCCATCATGGGTGTTGGCCAGCCTATGATCAGCTCTATAAGTGGCCACCGCCAAATAAAAATATCTCATGAGGATATGGTGGCTTAACTAACCTAACAGAATGACAAGCTTAAACCTTGCGCGTTTGTGGACTTATGGGTAAGGATGGGAGAACAATAGTTTTTCCCGATTAAAATGAACTCGGAGACAACTTAAAACAAATCAAAGATTTATTAAAGAAGGTAAGAGAGAGATTTTGGTGTTAGAATGGCACCCATACCAGGTCAAGTGTTGAGGTCAATAGGTTTGGGGATCTCTACAACGACAATGCTATTAATCACTTCCGAAAAATCTTGAAGAGAGAAAAGAAATTGACATTGAACAGATTCTTTAACGGCCCACAAACAGAAAATAAACTAGACAGATGAAAATACAAGATTGTGTATGTATATATTACTGTTATTACATATAAATAAACGTAGTAAGAAATTATATAATTTATTTATTTTTTTTGGGTCTCCAGAACGAATTAATCAAAATTCCCATAAAAACCTATGGTAAATCGATGATCGGTTAACGAACAAATTCAGATAACGAATATTGTCTTTGAACGGATTATGTTCGTTGACCGATCACCCACTGTACAGCATGTTTAAATGAAACAAAATGATTACACTTTAATAAAATCGAAAAGATGTTTTTGCCAGATTTATAAAACAGTTTAACATTTATTCAAAAACACAACATATTTAATTAATATGGAAAAAACTGTCAATAGTGTTTTGTCACATTCCACTTTTATTTTTTATAATTTCTACGGCAAAGCAGTGTTGATGTCGTTTAATTGACACAACAATTTTTCATTATTTTCTATTCTTGATACCAGTTTAATGCGATACCTTTTTTAATATGCATGTTCCTTAGATTTGTATCTATGATATAATAATTAAATTTTGTTTTAAAAACGTTAAAACTTGAAGGCCTATGGCGAAGTGATATAGGAGAAACAGGAAAAGTGAAAACAATCAGCCACCGGATCCAAATGTTTGTGTTCTACGCAAGCGTATTAATCAAATGTAATCTCATACATGTGTGATGCTATCACTGCATTTTGGATGTTGAATCGTGGCTAAACTATGGACTAAAAGGAAAATGGATGCATTGAATTTAGAACATCGAATAATTATGATTGAAGACAGTAAGAAAGGTCTTTTTGAACGAGCATTAGCAGAAAAATTTAAGTTGGGGAAACACAGATCCACAAAATATTGTCTCAAAAAGAAATTCTGATTAAATGGAGGAACAACGGAAATTGCAAGTTTAAGCCAAATGACACCCTGCAAGAAACATGTTGAAGAATTAAAGTAGAAATGACACCATGATTTCGTTATTCCAGCGCGCTACGTCATTCTCGTGATACAGTATGATGGGGAAAAATTCGCACGGTGCAATTTTTTCAATTGTAATGGTTTGGCTTAAATGAAATTTAAATTTAAAAGAAAACGGTACTGATATAAGCAATAAAGATAGTCACTTAATAGTGATGTTAAAAAAATTATGGTCGTCATAGACAGTTTCATTTTATGTTTGGTCTATAAAAATGATTCTCAAGGGCGCATTATAGAGTCAAATAGCATTATTTCTGTGGGAAAAAGTTTGGTTCCCATAAAATTGTGATCGCTATGTCAGGTGATCTTCTTATACAGGTGGTCGTGAAGTCAGTTTTCATTGTATATTTTTATGTATAACAACTTTATTTATACAAAATGTGGCATATTGTTTTATAATATTAAATTATAATTAGAAAGTATTTATAAAATCAGACTTATGAAAAAAGGGGGATGCAGACATAAAGTTTAGAAACCACTGCAGTATTTGAATATGAATATATACAGAGTGGAAGAAAAGTCTGTATCCGTTCAAATAACTTGATAACTATCATAGATTTCAAAAATCTGTTAATGCCAACAAATAGGAAGTCATGGATCTACCTCAGGGGTGGGCAATTATTTTCTGCCGCGGGCCGGATAAACAATCTTCAGATGAAGCGGGCCGTAAAAAACTGAAAAATATCTAAAGGCGAATTTAACCTTACGGCACCATAATTATGTAATTATTAATTAATGTAATGAAATTATTAATGATAACATTAGTTAATCATTAATAATTAATAAAAATTACTTTGACTTAAAATGACTACTCACATTCAAAAAAGATTGATTCTTAAACAAACATATTCCTCTCATCATCACACAGAACAAGAATAATGGTTGCGCCAATTTATCCACACACGACTTGTCAATCTCGTTAATGTGTATAGCCACTTTTGTAATACATACACAAAGAATATACAGTGGTACCTTGGTTAATGACGGTAATCCGTTCCAGGATTACCATCGTTATCCAAGGCGCGATTCCCCATAGGATTTAATTGAAAATTGATTAATTCGTTCTGTGCTCCTTCCCACAACCGTAGTAAATATTAAAAATGCAGATAAAACTCATTTAAAATGTGCTTCTCACAACCATAGTAAGTATAAAAAATGCAGATAAAACTCATTTAAAATGTCCTAAAACTAAGGAAAGTATCATTTATTATATTTTTTGCAAAAAAATTAATATTAATAAAATGAATTATTCATGAAAACAGTTTTTAATTATCAATCTTCATCAGAAGGACAATTGGACTCACTTCGGAGTTTTTTAATAAACGAACCCATAAACACTAATTAACAGTTTATAGATTCAACAATTATTATACAGATAAGATTTGATTTTGCATTTTGATGGCGAACGAATAGTGATACGCACTCGCCGAATTATTATCTATATGAACTGTAGGATCTCGGAGACTTTTCCTCTTCTAATGGAATCCGAAACTGCGACGACACACCACTCGCAGGTATCAAGTAATATATAACACAAACAAACAACAGAATCAGACTTGGTCTAATCTTAAACTTTCTTAGTAGAAAAAACAAAGATAAAAAGCTATTAAATGACAGGACAGCTATGGAACTACCAACAGCCTGGAAATACATGTTAGAAACAATAGAAAGGGACCAATGCTCTTAGTTCTTGTGAAAACCACAGCTGGTACAAACCCCCCTTTTAACTTATAAATTGTGGTTGGATGGCTAATAAAGTGTATCCTAAGAAAAGTAATGCAAATTTATAGACCTTGTAAATAATTTGTTAGCTTATTTATTTATTTACTGAGTATCAGATTTTATTTATTTATAAATTATCAACTGGTTGCCTAAGAGACTGTAACTTAGCAACGATCTTTTGTTGTGATTCTGTACATGGACCATTGGAGGTTCAAATCAGTTTTAGAACACATGGCCTGAAGATGATATTGAATACTGAAAACATTAGCCAATAGATGTTGAACTACTAAGAAAGTTTAAGATTAATCTCAACTGTGGTAAATGCTGTTGTTTAAGTAGTAACATTATTTTAATATTTATAAAAACATGAATGCTTAACATTCTTAAAGAACTAGCCAATATTATGTGCTATGACTTTTTAGAGTACATTTAATGGGAGAATTCTTAAGCAAGTTAAAGTTCTTCCCATAAGAAAACCTATGGTTTACTGGCCGAGATTTTTTAGGATTCATAGAGAACAGAATATTATCAATATTTAAGCTTCTATATTAAGTAGTATCTCAAATATACTGTATTTATGATATTTACATTACATGAGTGGATGAAGTTAGGTTGAGGAATTGCAAGAAAGTTTGCAGCCCAAAATATGGGTTTTAAGTTAGTCCATGAGCAGCAGAGCACTACTTTTGTACACATCCTGGATAAGAATGTAGAAATAAGGGATGAGAATTGTCACCTCAATTTATAGGAAACCATCATATACTCTGGTTATTATTCCATATTGGCTAGAAGACTTCATCTGCTATAAAAAGTCTGCTTTCAGATCAGTTTTTAGGAGGTTAACTATGAAATATAGCATGAAACAGCATAGAAAGTCTGAGTTTAGAACTGTCATTAACCAGAGATTAATGCATGGATATAACTCTAAGTTTATGATATCCATCTATAAAATAGCCTTGGAAAGTTTGAGACAAACTAGCACCAATTCCTCCAGGGCTATGCTATTGGAAGAAGTGGATATAAATGCTGAATGAAGGCTCATAAAATTGTACTTTTGTATGGCATTTATATCTGCATTTTATCTTGCTGTACTCATCTTTTATTTTTGTTCAAATTTTTGTGAAATTGTAGGCATTTCATAAAAATTCATTAAATAATTCATGATGGTGGTGTTTGGGTTTAATAAACTTCGAAAAGTTTATTGCACCTAATAATAATTTTTTAACATAATGTTTTAAATAACAGGTTTCCAGAAACCAATTAAACACAGTTTTGCATTCTTATTATGCCCTTCCTTATTTAATGAATGAACTGATCTCTGTAGTATCATTCTCAATAAAGTTTTACTATATATATATTTATTTATAAAATATTTTCGTTCTATAAATTATTGTAAAATATTTTCATTTTGAATATGATGATATGTAACAATATGATAATGATAATACAGTTAAACTCAAATCAACGGATTCTGGAAGCAACAAATAAATCTTCAAATTATCCTGATGGAATTTTGGTGTAGTGGACCAAAAATCCAGCATAATGATATAAAAAAGTGTAAATAAAAGTTAAAAACTTTGCAATTAAGTTTGATGTTGGCCCAAACAATGATATTGGCCCATAAAAAAATTAGGTTAGTTTGATTGATTAAGCCACCATATTCTCATGGGATATTCTGTATCTGGTGGTGGCCACTTATACATCCTATCACAGGCTGGCCAGCACCTATGATGGAATCAACTGAATGGTTGAAGGATGGGGTTCAATGGGCAAGGCTAGAACTTCTCCTGAAAAATTGAAAGTTGTGGGACCCAGATTTGTACCTGGCTCCTCCAGGGTGGTAAGCCACAGCTTTATCATGTGGCCGTCCAGCCGACCAAGATAAAAAAGGTGTTGTGTATAAGTGTAAATATATGAAACTGCCTAAAAGGAATAAGTTCATCTGTACTATGATTTTTATACTATGAAAAACACTTCAAAACAACAGACAATTCATATCAAAGGACCATCTCTCCCCCAATTAGTCCATTGTTTCGAAGTTCATTGTATATCATTAAGATGTCATTATGAACTACATCATGTTATTGGAGGGAAATGCAGTATGTTTATGACTATAAATGATGTAGGGGAAGAAATCGAACAAATTATGATGTCTCATTCTGTAGGATGTTTTGGAAAGTAATTTTATTTTTTCATGAAAATGAACAGCAGTTTTTTTATAGTATACAAATATTTTATTTTAATTATATATTGATCATTTTGGTCCAATACATTTTGCCATCTTTCTTGTAGTAGTATGATTCCATACTCATAGAATTTCTGATCTTTTCTTGCAAAAAACTGAATCAAATGATTTTTGACATTTTCATTTGAACTAAATGTTTTGTCGTCTAAAGAGTTTTGTAAAGATTGGAATAAGTAATAATTGGAGGGAGCCAGTTTTGGTAAATATTGTGGGTGTGGTAGCACATCCCATCCAAGTTGTAATAACTTCTGGCAAGTCATCAAACTTGTATGAAGCTTGGCATTGTCATGGTGAAACACTATGCCTTTTCTGTTAATCAATTCTGGCAAACTTGTATGAAGTTTGGTATTGTCATGGTGAAACACTATGCCTTTTCTGTTAATCAATTCTGGCCTCTTCTGTTTGATGGAATTACTCACATTTGTCCAATTGGTGGAAGTACACTTCTGAATTAATTGTGGAATTATCTGGTAGAAGCTCAAAAAACAATTCCCTTGAAATACCATTAAACAAACAGCATCACTTTTTTTATGAACATCTGCTTTCAAAGTGCTTTGAGTTGGCTCATCTCTTCTGCTCCATGATCACTTGCATTCAACATTGTTGTAAACAATCCATTTTTCATCACCAGTTATGATTTGCTTCAGTTATGGATCATTTTCTTGATGTTTGAGCAGCAAATCACAGATGTCAATGCAACAGAGCAAATCTCTTTCTTTGAGAATGTTGGAACCCAAATATCAAGCTTTGAAATTAAACTAAATCATTTCATATGGTCATGAGCAGTCAAATTTGACAAATTCAAGCTTGTAGAAATTTTTCATGTTGTTATTCAGTGGTTTGCTTCAACCAATGTCTTTATTTTGTCTTTTATCAGCTTCAACTGAATTTCCAGAACATGGTGCATCTTTAATATTGAAATTGTCAAAACAAAATTTTGCAAACCAATTTTGGCACTGGCATTCTGTTAACATATCTTCTCCATACACTTATCATAACTTTTTTCTTGCTTAAACAGCATTCTTACCTTTTCAGTAATAAAAAAGCAAAACGTGTTGAAAATATCCATTTTATTTTCCATTTTTGATAGGACAAAAAAAAAAAAATCAGCAAATGCACAGAATCAAAAAAATTTTTTTATTAATATACCTTGAAATACTAAATATGAAAAAACCACTTGCTTTAACTCACGATCAAAGTTCATATAGCACTGACAGCAAGTATTAAAGGAACTTTAATGTGGTAAAACGTTAGCGGACCCAACACCAGTCCCTCGTCAGTACATGTTTCTTACAGAGATAACATTCTTAAACGAACAATATTTTAGAACAAATTTTAAAAAAGGTTCTTTAAAATTTGTTCTAAAATATTGTTCGTTTAAGAATGTTTTTAAAATTTGTTCTAAAATATTGTTCGTTTAAGAATGTTATCTCTGTAAGAAACATGTACTGACGAGGGACCGGTGTTGGGTCTGAAAACGTTTTACCACATTAAAGTTCCTTTAATACTTGCTGTCAGTGCTATATGAACTTTGATATCTTGAAATGTTAGCTGTCAAAGTTTGACAATATGGCTTAGAATGAAATTGGCAGGTAAAAATACAACTAATGCCACTTGTGGGGGAAATGAAATTACTTTCTGAACAACCCAATAAATATGGTTAGTTTTATATTTCTGTGATTAAAAAATGTTTTTAATAAATTTAAAAAAAAATGTTTATATTTGAAAAATAAAGATTGTAATGTAGTATATTTGGAATTATATTTATTATAAAGTTCTAAGATATTTATGAGGAGAGGCTAAAAACTTCTGACCCTAATCATTAAATGGATGTTCTAGGGATCTGAAATTACGTCCTTTAATTCTTCCTTCTCTACATATCCATCTCCTAGGCCCATACACTTCTTACATCTGTGGAACAACTGTTTATTCCCATCTTTGTAAAAGTTATCAGATTTAGAGGCAAACCAGCTCTCCACAGCAGTAATGTCCTCCTCCTCATTGAAGAAACTTCTTTGCCATAAATATTTTGTATATTTTGAAACAAGAAAAGATGTGAAAGTGCCAAGTTGGGAGAATATAGGGGACAGGGCAAGGTTTCATAGTCATATTTGAACAGAAAAGTGATTGTTTCTGCAACTTGTTGTGCAGGAGCATTGTCAACAACAGACATTTTGATAACAAACTACATCTTTTTTCCTTGATAGTGTCCCTATAATTTTCATAGCAAATTCCTGAAGTATGTCCATTATTATCAATCCTTTTTGTAAGTAATTTGTCAATTTGATACTTTTGCTATTCTAAAACACAATATGACCTTGTTGGATGAGTCATCTTGTAGGCTGGTGTGTCCACATTTGAATTCTCATTTCCATCATTTCACAGTCTCATATGATGGATATTCCTTGCCATATACAGCTGACATCTCTTTGTGAATTATTTGCGCAATTTTTCCTTGGAAGATGAAAGAACTGTATCATAGCTCGATATTCAGTTTTGTTCAACATGACATTATCATCTACTATCATACTTCTAACTCTGGTTAAACAGGAGCTATCAAAACAAAAAAGGCATGCATATTAGTAAGGCAGTAACCTAGCATTGTTTATAATTACATGATGAGAGTAAGAACTTTTTGGGCCTCCCCTCATATATCTAGTTATTTTAAAGGCTTATTTGGAATTTAAAGAATATATGTAATAAAACAATAATGCAAAGTAATTCCTATTTCTATTATTTTATGTATTTTTTATTATGTAAAATCAAAGCAAAAATTCTAAGTAGAAGGGAAATATCTTCAGAAGAATAATATAAAATATCTTCAAACTTGATTTGATGATAAATGCCAAAGGAGGAACAGTAAAAAATGTTCAAAATAGTGTTAACATCATTTATAGAAAAAAAAAAAATGCATTTTTTTTCAAAGATTTAAATTTTTAGACCTTGAACAATATACATAATTACAAATACAGTGGTACCTAGCAATTCGATGCCACACAATTTGTCAGTCTCGCAATTCAACAGTTGAGTTTCACGGGATGGTGCATGCACGTGCATGGAATTGTGTGATGTCATTTGTTATTTATCAGTTCTTGTTGGGTTACTTTGGTGCTTGCAAATGTTTGTGATTTAATTTTCAATTCTGCATTTTTCAGAAAGTAAAAAAATTGTGCATCCATAGTTATTATTTTCTTGGGTGAAATTTAGGGATGGGTTCAAAGAGAAGTGAACAGAGTGAAAAGTCGTGAATTTTAACGAATAGCAACAATATTAATTCTAACTAAACCTAACGGTTCTAACGACTCTGCAATCCAGAGTTTGACCTGAGCTCAAGTCTTTTTCTAAACTCTAACTTAAATATAATTAACTTCAAAACAATCTAAAACAGTCTAAAAATAATTAACTACAAACAATCTAACACTAACTAACGTTAACCTCAATTTAAAACTAATTAATTACAAAACAGTCTAACACAATGTAACGTCTTTAAAATAATTAACTAAAACACAATCTAACAATAAATAACAAACTGGCACAAACGAAACCGGAATTGTCTAACAACAACGTACCGTCTAACTGACGAAACAAAACCGAATTAACATTAACTGGCAAAAACAAAACCGGAAAACAGGACTTATAACTAGAAGTACCAATTAAGTGTTAGATCTAAGAACAACAAAATGGTGTTAGAAACTAATGCTAATAAATTGAAGAAATTCTCAGACAAGTTAAATAATAAAAAAATATAAATTTATTACACTCAAAACCCTTACAAAAGTGTTAATAAATGCTTTATTGGAACTATAATAAAGCAACAATTAATAAATCAACAAAACTTGTTTAATCCAACTCAAATATCAATAATCCAATTATTCACAAGAAATAAACCTTAAATACTACCTAAACTCCACTACCTCCACCTCCAATACAAACTGCAAACAATTGCAGGCCTTTAAAAGAATTCAAATGTCACTTAGCCAACCTTATGTTGATACAACATCTCTGTGAGTCGTTGGTTGCGTTGGCTTTTATATCTGAGTGACGTACAATCCCGTTTTGCTTCATTTACATAAATATATGTAACATGTTTAAACTTATTAGCTTAGAGTTATCAATTCATGTCATCCTCTTTACAATTTAATTCTATACAAACAAACCCTCAATACAATATCATTCTTACATTCTCATATCGGATCAGTGGTAAAACTTAGTTAGATTAGATGAAGTCATTACTTGGGTCAGCTCTTCTGGAGGACTGTTCCCGATTCCATAACACGTGATTGCTAACTTTGACGGAGAAGGTGGAAGTAAGTCAACTCATAAACTAAAATATAATACGTTAGATAATAATGAAAATAATGATAAATAAGAAAAGAGTGCGTATAAAATTAAAATAGGACAGGTCAGAGTTAACTTCCTCACAAAGGGGAATAATTCAGGAAAGAAGAAAATTTGATTGAGCATAGAAAAGAAGAAAGAAATTGCAGATAAAGTGCAGAAAGGTAGAACAATTATAGATATAACTCAAGAGTATGGCATTCCTAGGACAATGCGGCAATGTTTTGAACAGAGAGAGGATATGGTGCTAGAGTGCTATTGATCAATGAAGATTTCTGACAAGAATAGAAAGACTTTAATCAATGAAGAGATGAAAAAACTGCTTCTCATTTGGATTAGATAAAGACAGATGAAGGGAAATCCAGTAACTCAGGGAATGATCTGTTAGAAGGCTGGATGAATTTTCAAAGAATTGAAGAAGAAAATTTCAGGATGTACCTCAGATAAAACTGAGGAATTTAAAGCAAGTCAAAGCTGGTTTCACAGATTAAAAGGTAGAACAGGATAAAGAAGACTTTATTCCAACATCCTAAGGCTAATAAATTGGGTGTATTGTGTATAAAATAGTGTATTTTTGTAATTTAATGTGTTATACAATAGTAATATATATATATAGTAAAGTAAATAATATATATAGTATCTCTCTCATCTCACCCGTTAGGAAAGTTGGATGGAAGTCTGACAATGAATCAATCTATTTTCCATAGTCTTATATGGGAAATATTGTTCTGAAATTTAACAGTTTCTCAATTTGACACTAGTTCGGCAATGGATTAGTGTCGAATTGCGAGGTACCACTATATATCATTTCATACATAATTTAATAAAAATAGTAATAGTGTTGCTTTATATAATGTAAAAGTTAGTTTAATAATAGTGTAGTGTAGTCTAAGTACTGTCATTCTTCAAGATTTTCAACAGATTCTAAGGCATGTAGACTTTAGACAATGTCTAATCCAGTTTATAGTCAAATTGATTATGTATTTATATCAGCTGTGTCATTTTTATTTTAGTGGACCAAATTTGATATTCTGGTATCTTAGATTCGCTTAGCCAGGGAATGTTTGAGAAATACGAATATATTATCAGCTTGTTAGGAAATTTTTTCAGATTTTCAATATATTATATACAGTGGAACATGTAGAACGATAGAGTAGCTTGGGAGTTGCCAGGGCCTTGGAGATACGCACTTAGGGAAGAAATGAAGAAAAAAAAAATGGAGTAAAGTGGGATTGGAAGAAAAGGTAGAAAAGTCGGCAAGAAGTATGCAAATTGCATAAATAGTTATATTTATAGCTTAGAATATATTAGTATAGGGGGATTTAACATGGTATGTTTTATAATGTATAGCGCATGTTTGTTTGTTAATAGAATTTAAGTATCCCTAGGTATCTTACTTTGGAGACCACTACCCTATATCATATATTCTTGCCAGGCTGGAGCAATTTGATCAGTGCTTTATCGCATGATTATTAGATGGCGCTTCATGTCAGTCGTAATTAGACCATCCCTAGGTATCCCTACTTTGGAGACCACTACCCTATATCATAATTTCTTGCCAGGCTGGAGCAGTTTGATCAGTGCTTTATCGCATGATTATTAGATGGCGCTTCATGTCAGTCGTAATTAGAGTCCTAGATATATAGCACAGATTACTAATACAGATGGGACACTTAGCTAAAAACAAGGAGATTTCAGTATCACAGCGCATCCTCAGTTAGGTGAATTACTGTATTTTTTTCTTGAATGTAAATGTTTTATAATTTTTCAAGACATTGACTGGTATTAATATTTCCAAAATCATTTAAATAATAATGAATGGATAGTTTGTTATTTTAAAATATAGAATTATATTCAATAATAATATTACGTAGTAATCTGTTTCCCACAAGCAGCTTTGGTTTCTAGTAGCGTCTGTGGTATCATTAGATAAAGGCTTGGAAATCAATCATGTTACTGCACGAATAGGAGACAATGTCGAAATCAAGTGCGACGTGACAGGAACTCCTCCACCTCCCATTGTATGGAGAAGAAATGACTTGGATCTTTCCGTTCTTACTGAAGAGGAGATTAAAGTAAGATAAATAAGAAATTTTTTTATACATTTATTAAAATTATACCACAATATAAAATCTAACAATTAGAATGAAATTATTGCATAAATGTCAGAAAAATCCAAAGAAAAGTCTTATAAATCAGCGATAAATTGAGTTTTAAGTGAACAATAAGTAGATTAAGTGTATTTAATAAAATAAAAAATCTTATAACTTATATAAGATTTGCCTTGGATTACCTCGATTATCGGGGTTTCGATTATTGCGATTTTCGATTTATCGCGGTTTATAATTTGATACCAAAATTCGAATTATTGCGCTTCAAATTCGAATTATCGCGGCCGCGAGATGTAGCCCATTACATATGCAACCAGTTTTACAGTGGCCAGATTGCCGAGTGGTAAGGCTGTCGGCGCGCCACGCAGGAGGACCCGGGTATGGTCCCGGATTTTTTCGGGGTACTGGGTCTGGCTGGTGATCCCCGTCCTTCACCATCCGGCCCCCCTCCACGGGTGTGGGTGCAGCCCGTGGTTCGTCCTTCACCATCGCCCCCCCTTCACGGCTGTGGGTGCAGCTCGTGGTTGGAACCGGCCCCGCTCCCTTAGTAATCTCCCTGATTGGAAAGAGGGCGTAAATTACGAAAAAAAAAACAGAATTACATTTAGTTCGACTCGCCACTTTCCAGTAGCGCTTCGTTTTTATCCGATCGTGCCTGCTCACCATTCACTAGTAACT